>JALPQI010005247.1:0-57513 GCA_025490895.1 Thaumatotibia leucotreta | reverse complement strand
TTTCCACCACACCAAAAGCTTTAACGTAAAACTACTAATAACTATAGTCCAAAAGCTCCCAACTATGATCCAAAACTAAGTCAAATATCTTTTAGTGTAATTATTATACAGTGTGTAAGTCTAATACGGGCGATCAATTAAACCAGGCATGGGATTCATTAGTGTAATCATGGATTACAAGGTTTTTTTAAAGTTACTCTTAATTATGACCCCACAGAATTTTTTTAAGATTATCGGAGCAGCAATGTAGGTACGAACATTTGTTATTGTTGATATGGCAGTTATGTCATCTGCTTTTGAAATTAGCTGTCATCGAGTGCTTAACTCGCGTATGTTACTCTACATTGCGCGCCGAATTATTTTGTATGGAAAATTTTGTTGCTCTAATTTTAAGTAAAAGATATTTGAATGTACTTATTATGTCGTAAACTAACACCCGTTAAGAGCTTCGCCCGTATTAGACTTACACCCTGTATTATTGACGCAGTTGTTATACATCCTCATTAATGATTAAAAAACATAGGCAAAACCAAAATAAAAGATTTCAATTGATGCTTTAAGAATTGAACTTGTGGACCATAGTTGTAGTAGTGGACTATAAAGGTGCATGCAGACCAAACGAGCATTCGCTATTCTAACCCCCTACTCTACGAAATTCAATCGCTACGCAAAACGTGATTCGTTGATTTCGTAGAGTGGGGGATAGAATAGCGAATGCTCGTTTGGTCTGCATGCACCTTATAGTTGTATGGTTTTACGGTACTTACTTTTTCTTTGAGCAAAATATTGACCTGGTCTATGTAGCTGTACAATGAGAATCCGCCACATTTTTAACGCGGTTTTACTTTCTAAACATCCCATCGAGCCAGCCAGATAGTCAGTAAGATAGCGTTAATAAAGCGGCGGCAGTTCATGGAACTGCTACAGAACTTAACACATTGAGCGCGGGGACTCCCGAGGGGAGTTCTCTGTGGGAGGTCCATTTTTGCTACATAGCGGAAAAATCACGAGATCGGCTATGAGCGTGGCGCGTAGCACTCGTCCGCAATGAAAGTGTTAATAGAGGCTTCTATTAAATTCGCCGGGAGATCTTTGTATAGCCCGCGCGCGTTCGGTCTGTAAATAATAACAGGAATCCAATATACTCTTACATCAACGTAATATATATTATACATTGAATGCGTAGTTTTATTTTAGCACATAATTTTTCAGAATCTGTGATGGCTTGTGATGAAACATGTCTGAAAACAATGTATTCGATATAATTATTTTGCAAGGTCAGGTTTTCTTCATCATTAAAATTTACGTTGTGGATCCAAATTACGGAATATAACCCTGATGTATGAATATGTTAAGTACGAGTATACTCTGTTTGATTTGGTGCTTAAAAAAGGTAAACAATCTTGCAGTATCTTTTTATTGAAAACTATGAGTAGAAAATAAGTTTTAGCAAATATACATAATATAACAAGTATATGGAAGGTGTAAGTGTATAGAAATACAGTGATTTACATTGTTTTTGATTCATTAAGTACCTACTCGTAGTTTGGATTTTTTTATGCATTTTTCAATAAAAAGATTTTTTAAACACCAAACCAAACAGAGTACCTATAAGGGCTCCACGTAAACAAAGCTCATTTTTGAAGTCTAAATGGTCTGCGACGATTGGTGGAATGGTCCTACAGGTGTTTACGGTAAGACAACATAACCGAAATAGGCTTTTATAAAGTTGCTTCAGTTTTGAAACTTATATTTTATTTATGTGACTATGATTTGCTTAAGATAGTTTTTTATTTTTATTTTTTTAATACACCGCCTACAATCTGCGTCGCTCCGTTGTTGACTGGTAGAAAATGCCTTCTGGCACGAAGATTCTTTTTGAACGATTTGTTTAATTTATGATTAAAATTATAATGACGGATTATATATATATTATCTAATTTGATTATATCTCGACGTTTGGAACACATTGCAGGGTTCGTGGTCTATGGGTGACTCCTCTCACGAGTAATTATCGCGGTAACCGAAATAAATATTTAGCTTAATCTAGTTTAAAAGATTAACCCCGTTATTTAAAAACGTCTCCTAACTAGCAATGTCAGCCTCCGTAGCCTAGTTGGTAGTAACTCTGCCTACGAAGCTGGAGGTTCCGGGTTCGAATCCCGGCGAGGGCATTCTTTGTGTATTTATTTATCACAAATGTTTGTTCCTTGGTCATGGCTGGCTATGTATTTAAGTATCTATATGTATCTATCTATTATATATATCGTCGCCTGGTACCCACATCACAAGCCTTAATTGAGCTTACCAGTGGGACTAGGTCGATTTGTGTAAGATGTCCCAAGATATTTATTTATTAAAAAAAAAAAAAAAAAAAAAAATGTACAAGTTGCAGAACATTCTCAAAATTGCGGGAATATACTTGGAAATTTCCGAGAATTTTCATGAGAATTAAAAAATAACTTCTCATTGAGAATTTTACCAAGAACTTATAAAAAAGTGTTATAAACAATGTTGTAGTTCACAATTAAGTAAACAAGGCATAATAAATGTACCTTAAAAGGCATGTAGGTATACATAACGGTTTTGGCATGATGAACGAGAACATTCTCTATAGAAGTTTCGGAATTTATGAAACTTCTCCTCGGTACATTGCTACTCCTAACTCAGCAAGCCGCTAAGAACCGTTTGTCCCTTTCAATCTTATAGACATACTGATATAAAGACTAAAAGTTCCTTCAAACCTTCAAGAAAAGAGCGTACTCCCACCATAAAGGCCGGCAACGCATTTGCGACGCCTCTGGTGTTGCGGGTGTCCATGGGCGACGTTAATCGCTTTCCATCAGGCGATTCGTCTGTTCGTTTGCCACCTATAGCATAAAAAAAAAGGTACAAACAGTACTTACTGGCCCGCTAAGATAGGAGACTTTTTAAGAATTAGAGGGTAAATAAATAGACCAGTAGGCAGTAAACGAGAAACAGCACAACCATTAATTACCTCGGGTTGTTTGAAATCTGTCAGTTTCTCCCATGGCCCTCTACTGAGCTACCGGACAGGTAACTAACTACCTTAGGCACTGGTTCCACCAAAAGCGAAATAGCGATTGATCACTCGGCTATAAAACGAACAAAAGATAATCGCTGCCGTATGAAGAAAAAAGACACGGCGATAGCTATTAGTGGGACCAGTCTCTTATAGAAAAATCCACCGCAAATAACGACCGTACCTTGTTTTTAGCCACCGCCGAAGTTTATTTGAGTTTTTATGAAAAATGTCAAAGTCAAGTAACATAAACAAACATAAATCGCTGTCTTGCGACATCCGTGATATCTCGGTACTAAAGATTTACTGAGTTATCAAAGATTTCTCGCAAAGCAGCGAAATATAAAATAGTTATAAGTATTACCGTAAAGCCGAGTTACTTTGGCCCTAGGGGGTAACTTTGGCCCAAAATTAAATTTATCATAAAACCAAAGCATCGCATAAATTAGATGATTTATTGTTATCAGGCGTTTTAGGTATGAATTTTGCATCCCGACACATACTAAAACTGTTAATTTTAAATAAGTCTGCCCGTCTGTCGAACTTTTTGTCTATCACATCTGTCGAACTTTTTGTCTATCACATTTTTACAAACTGCTTAACCGAACAACGCGAGAGCGGCTATGAATATACATTGAGAAATTAGGAACATCATGAAGTAAATAACTAAATAGGTTTTAATACAAAAAAAATCTTTAATGGAAGGTAGGTACCTAAAAGTTGCAAAAAGCACAGCATAAAAATGTTATATGCCGATGAATTTCAGAACGAACGTTAGAATTAATCGAAATAAGAAGTATATGAAAAGACTTTTATGATGGAGTTTGCATTTGTCATTATGATGAAATCTTAATTTTACTGCAATAAAACAAACAATGTATTAGAGGAAGTGGTGCTATTTTATACGTAATTTGTCTAAACATGTTACTTATTTTCATAATTAATAAGCGTTACGCTACAACACGAAAAAAAGTCATGGGCCAAAGTAACCCTCCCGAATATATTACTTTAGCCCAAACTTTACGAAACAGAAAAAAACTCTTGGGTATTATTTTATTAAAAAGAAAGTGTGTAAATTACTTGATGACACTTTTAACTTTACTTCTGATTTATCAATTCAAACATAAATGTGTTGTATTTCAATTAAATCGAATGAGAAGTAAAACACATCATTTTTTTGGGACAAAGTAACCCGGCCTTACGGTACCATTATAGAACGGGTTCTATTTCGAATAATCTAAAGGTTCTCGTTCTATTGGTTACTATTTTAGGACGTCAGTGCGAAGTTAAACAACATGGTTGGTAAAAACTTTTCATTCTTCAGATAATTCGTTTTAAATTCAATAATTATAAATAAATTTCTTAGGACGTCTCACACAAATCGACCTAGTCCCACGGTAAGCGCAATTAAGGCTTGTGATCCAAATCACACCAAGCGACGATATACTATAATAGATAAATACATTCGACGGTAGAAAGGCTAATTGACTTAACCGACATTTTATGAACTTTACAGGAGGGCCGTTTAAAGTTTTATTTTTTAGAAAAAAAATCGCTACAAAAAAAGTTACAGGTATATTGTAACGCAACTGCCATCAAATATTCAAAATATAAAGGCGCATACTTTGGTTCCTACCTTGATAAAATTAGTTTATTATGTCTCGAAATAAAGGTCGCTTAAAACAAATCTGCTAAAAATGAGAGAAAGGCTAATTGGTTCAAATACCAACAGCGTCTGCCGCCGGAGGCAAGTCAAATGACTGTAGTGTACAAGTGCACTTTTTTAAAAAGAAGGCTAAATGAGCTAAGCGCTATTTTTACTATACAACGGGGTAAGGCTAAACAGTTTAAGCGATTCTTTAATGGAAATGAGTGGCGATTCTAATTGACTTAATGACACACACTCATTGAAAAACGGATTGCTTAAATCTCAGGAATTATATGAATATGATTAAACATGGTGGTTGAAGCTCGGATATTTAGAGACAGAGGTATAATTACTCGTACTCTGCAGGTCTAAAGAAAACAAAATGAATGAAAATCGTTTTTCTCAATTTTTATTGCTATATAAAGAAAAATATTTGCTTCTTATAACATAATTGGATAGTTATTTGGCAGAATCAGTCTTAGAAAAATTGCGGATATTGATTACAGCGTTTCATCCGCAATAACCTTTCTGTCGCTTTTATTGGAAAAAATGCTCTTTTTGCCTAACATCTTTAATTAATTTATTACTACGCTTGATAGTTACGTTACATTTCTTAATCTTATATTTTATTATATCTGTAGCCAGTTTTTTTTTACAATATAAGCGGCAGAAATACGTAAGTAAGTATTTAGACTTAAACTTTAATTATTATTAAATAATCAAGAAACAACAATGAAAATAATTAAATTATTTCATAATGTGAAATACACGATTTCAGTATCACACACAAATCACTACGGAACATGCGCCTACCGGCACAGACTACAAGTGATTGACGCGCCCGCGCGGGGGGCGGCGGTAGTTATAGGCGAGCGGCTCAAAAAGCACCGACGGCGGCAAGAGTGTGATTGTACCGCCGAGTCAAAAGTTTCTCATAGAAATTTTTGATGATTTAAGCTACACTGATATGATGCATTATGATTTTATTATAAGGATTGAAATGACACAGGTCAAACAAATATTCTATTTCAACCGACATTCTCACCTGTAAAAAGAGGTTCAATATGCTTAAGTAACATACATTTTATGGTTTAGGGTTTTACGTATTTGGTTGAAGCGACCCATGCCCTAAAAAATTGGGAAGAGCTAAATGGTTCAAGCGACATGCTTCTTTTATTTTAAATGGAGGCTAACTGCTTCAAACGCCTATGGTGGTACTTTTTTGTTGAAGTTCAATTGACTTATAGTACACCAAACGAAGGAAACTCAGAGGAAAAAACTCGTGTATAAGCGAATTTTGGCATAGTTGTAGGGAATGGTGTTTTAAACCACATACTAAAAGTACTGGTGGTTAGGGGTGGAGCTAACGGGGGGAGAGGGGTGTAAAGGTCCTTATTTTTAATGTTTCGTAAATAACTCTTAAACCGTGGCTTATAGCAAAAAACGTTCTAGTACATAAGTAATCTACATAAAATTCTCTACAAAAAAGATCTAAGTATGTTTCCTCTGGGATCAATGTGTCATGAGATATATGAGATAAGAAAGCAAGAAGACGGACACTAAAGAAATAAACACAGTTGTTTAAGTAGGTATGGCACATACAGAATGCTCGCGACAATTCCAAAAGATTTTAATGCTCAATTCCTGACCATATTTAGAGTCTTTAATGTTATATAAAATTTCATGGATTCGGCTTGGTTTCAGAGATAATCAACCTTTTTTTCGAAATAAGTTTTTCGACGTAACTCGTCATAAAACTTCTTTTTGATTACAATGCTACCACAATGTGTTTTAATATTACCACACTTTTTGCCTGGCAATTAAAAAATGGGAATAAACTTGACGCAATAACCTGTCCCTAAAAAAAATATTAAAATAAATAATTTTAACAAATTGTTGTTATGATAAAAAGTACTGAAAATGTTAAAAGTATGCAAAAAGTCTAAAAAAAAAGAGAAAAAAAATATTTTTTTTGTGGTATTTGACATTAGGTCTCATAATATTTTTTGTTTGTTTTGATGTCTAGAATGCATAATTAAAATCTTTTGACGATGATTATGAGAATATTTTAGGTTTAGAAGATAATTAGGAATTTTATTTTTACAAATACGTATACAGGGCGCGCCCGGGCGCGAGCATTCCGAAGGATTGTAAGTATGCATTCTAGATATCAAAATAAACAAAAATGATTATGAGACCTAATGTCAAATACCACCAAAAAAAAATTTTTTTTTCTCTTTTTTTTAGACTTTTTGCATACTTTTTAACATTTCCAGTACTTTTTATCACAACAACAATTTGTTAAAGTTATTTATTTTAATAATTTTTTTAGGGACAGGTTATTTCGTCAATTTTATTCCCATTTTTTGATTGCCAGGCAAAAGGTGTGGTAATATTAAAACACATTGTGGTAGCATTATAATCAAAAAGAAGTTTTATGACGAATTATGTCGAAAAACTTATTTCGAAAAAAAGGTTGATTATCTCTGAAACCAAGCCGAATCCAGGAAATTTTGTATCACATTAAAGACTCGAAATATGGTCAGGAATCGAGCATTAAAATCTTTTGGAATGCTCGCGAGCATTGTGTATGTGCCATACCTACTTAAACAAATGTGTTTATTTCTTTAGTGTCCATCTTCTTGCTTTCTTATCTCATGACACATTGATCCCAGAGGAAACATGCGTATATCTTTTTTGTAGAGAATTTAATGTAGATTACTTATGTACTAGAACGTATTTTGCTACAAGCCGCGGTTTACGAGTTATTTACGAAAAATTAAAAATAAGGACCTTTACACCCCCCTCCCCCCGTTAGCTCCACCCCTATCCACCAGTACTTTTAGTACGTGGTTTAAAACATCATTCCCTACAACTATGCCAAAATTCGCTTATACACGAGTTATTTCTCCCGATAGGCAACTTTTGGTCTTCCTTAGGTGGGCTATTAAACGACTATGCTCGTGTGTGATGGAGTAAAGCCAAAAGGTTCAAATCAAAACGAATGGCAAAGTTGGGAAAGTAAAAACCGCTTAAGCGGGAACCAACCAAACATGTTTGTGGGTCAAGTCACGTTTCATTCAAAAATGCAATTTTTTGTGTTGCTTCATGCCTTGATTTTTTAACGCTGTACCAAATTTCAGAAGTGTTAACCGCCATCAAAATCGTCTGATCGCTATGAAACCGAGCTCAATCGACGGAGAAAAATCTGCCGATTCCGATGATATAAATAACTCAATATCGCCCAAAGTGTCGCTTAAGCCAATTAGCCTTTCTACCGTCGATATAAGGTGCAGTCGGGTAATTTTGAAAGTCGTCTAATTTCGAAAATCACATCAGAATCACCATTATTTCCATCATATCAAGATTCCCCTTTCAAAATTATCCAAGCATTTCTGACGTTCCTTAGATACTTAAATATGTACATAGACAGCCACGACCAAGGAACATATATTTGTGATAAATAAATACACAAGTAATGCCATCGCCCGGATTCGAACCCGGAACCTCCAGCTTCGTTGGCAGGGTACTACCAATTAAGCTACGGAGGCTGACTTATATAGTCTCAAACTTTTAAAATTTAATAAAATGATCTGTTTACGGAAATTTAGGTACTTAACGTTTTGACAAATAAATTATTATTATCAATCTCAGAAAACATCACGTCAGTGTTACTTCTTTATATCAACTTAGGTTGATATAAAGAAGTACAAAGGTATATGTACAGTCGCCATCAGATAATATCGTAGCGTCCGAAGGCGCTCAAAAATATCTTAACACTTTATGGCAATAAACGTATGTTCAAAATAATTATGTTTGAACCTGCAACCAATACAATATACATATAACTAACATGGATGTCTAACACCAGCTCAAAAATGCCCCCAAGAAAAGTTGTTAAATGGGGCCAAGATGGGCAGGACATAGCGCTTTTCTTAACTCCGCGCATATTTCGGCGCAACATCTTTGACAAATGTTTATAGAATATAGCCAATCAAAACTTTGATGGACCAATCACAATTATTTTTTTTATGTCGGTTTAAGTTTTTATAGGTTGCCATTGAAATTCATTGCCGTGATGCATTTAAGAGGGGGTGACACTAAACTTGTCAACTAAACTTCAGGACCGTTTTGGAAAGGCAATTTAGTATGGTTTGCGGCTTCCATATTTTATTTATTCGTAGGTTTGAATGCTCCGGATGCTACGGTACAATACATCTGTTAACGATTGTACTGCGTTGCAACTATAAGTATTGCTTTAGTATTCGACATGTGAGCAGTATATAATAAATGTCAAAGTAGAGGGTAAATTTGAGCAACTACATAGGATATTGCGATATATGACTTGTTTGTCAAAGCACGATCAAGTCAACATTAAGGTGCGACCATACCGCAGCTTAAAAAACGGTCACGATACGAAATCGCAGTGACGCGTCGTATGCGTACCGTTTTTGACGCATGCTCCCAAACCGCTGTTTAAAATACGTTGACGGTACGGAATCGCAGTGACGTGCTTCACGCGAATTTTTTTTGACGCAAACCTTCCAAACCAGTGCTTAAAATACACTGCGTCAAAATCAAGCTTCAGATACCTAAATAACATAAGTAGATGATCAACTGCAACAATCACAGCAACATTTGTATGTCATCTGATGAGGAAGAAGCTCTTCTATTAGCATTAGAAGCTGATGAGAATAACAAGTTGGTTATTTTTAAATTATTTAACTTTTCTGAGTATTCGTAAAAGTGAAAAAATAACATTTTTTCATTTTAAAATGTTCATACTCTGAAGCGGATTATTTTTCAAAAGCATGACAGATACTGCTAGTGAATTTTCATTTACCTAGTTGGATGATTTAATTTCAAATATGAAGTATATTATTTGTAAGGTATGAGAAATAAATGTTAGCTGAACCTTGATAATAATTTTGCATTATGTATATTTATGTTTTAGGGTTCCGTCTGTCTATCGATCTGTAATAGTGTATTTTCCTTGAGGTTGTAGAAAAAAATTGAGCTTAAAAAATTTATCGTACATATACAACATCCTTAAGTACAATTCTTTCGACTTTCGACTTGACCCGACTTTATGGTGTCAGTTTTCTAAAGTAAACTTACTGTCCATAATATACTTTTTTAATCACCTAACAGTTAGTGGGAAAAAAAGAAAAATGTCAAACATTTGCCACGAAGACATTAGTTAACAGTATACCTAAGAAGTTTTGTAATTAGAATCGACTTGTTATTTTTCATCTTTGTATCAATAGTAACACAGTAGTGGAACATCATCATCATCAGCAGCCTATAATAGTCCACTGCTGGACGTAGGCCTCTCCTATTAACTATGCGTATAGACGCATTAGGAGGTAAATGCCCATAATCGCAACGCTGGGCAAGCGGGTTGGCGATCGCAGTAATGTGTCCTGTATGATGTCGCTGCTGCCCATCATCATTTTTTTATCAAATAATGGTCAGTGACAATTCCATCCCTTAGTCGACTCTTACGACACCCGCAGGAGGAGTTGGGGTGGTGACAAATGTATTCTTACTGCCGTCACCACACTGCCATGTATTAAAGGATAGTATTTAAAAAAAAATGCCGTGTGGTACCGGCTTAAGAATGCCATCACCCCCTTTCCACCCGTGGGTGTCGTAGAAGTTGACTAAGGATTTTTCCTTAATCCCTAAAATTTGCTAAAAGTGGCACATGGAATTTATTCGTTTCGTGTCTCTGCCCCCCATTGGGAATACAGGTGTGAGTATGTATGTATGTGTGTATTAAAAAAAACATAAGAATACTGATTTGCACAATTAATCATTCAAATTCAAGCAAACCAAAACAAGGTTTTGTCTTTTTTGCGTTCAGATTATTTGATGTGCTAATCAGTATTTTTGAATGCTCGGTTTATTGTTTTCCTTTTGTAAAAAGTAGGTATGTCTAGAATCTGATAATCTCTATGTGAAAACCGAAGTGTTACCGACAATAACCGAGAAACCCCGATTCGCAAATCTTTGCGTAAAAAACGCTGCATTTACGAAACAGTTGCGTCACCGGTGTGGTATCTCCCATAAGATCTCCGTGTAACATTTTTGCGATTTTTACGCAGATCGATTTACGGTGCGTCAGCGTATTTTAAGCAGCGGTGTGTGGAGCATGCGTCGAAAACGGTACGCATACGACGCGTCACTGAGATTCCGTATCGTGACCGTTTTTTAAGCTGCGGCCTGGTCGCACCTTTATTCTCGTACAATAGTGCAGCGTTGTCCACTGGTAGATGACTCATACAGTATAAGTTATATCTTACTATTCAATACTTTTTTACGATATAAGTATTTATTAAGTTCCTCTTAACAAATGTATTTATTTATAATCTTATTGCAGTCTCAATCGTCAAACGAAAATTTAGTAAGTACGAGTATAATGACTTAGGCTAGATTCACACGGAGTATTTTATTTTCCATATACCGTATTCGAGATTTTCTTGAACGTTGTAGTGACAATAGTAAGGTAATGTGTCGAAATATTTTCATAGTTCATGTCAGCTCAATACAACTGTAGCCGTACCATGAATTGGAAAGTAAAGTATACGTTAGGTTTTACTTGATACATAATGCATTCTATCACGTTCGCACTGACATATTGGAGCGAGCGCGATGGCCTGCTTTACGTATCGAAAAGAACCTAACGTTACCGATACTTGTAAAGTCATCGGTAGACCCCGGATTGTTGTGGCAGTGACGTCACAATAGGGTGATTTGGGGAGTAAATGGAACGGTAGAACAAAATGATACGTAAATTATAAGATAAGATAATATAAGAAATGACATATTATGTGACACGGAGTTGCAAATAATGCAAACAGTTTAAATTTAAGGTCAAAATTTATATAGGTCTGTATTGTTTGCATACATTGATTATGCATATAATGTTTATTCTAATATTTATGTAGCATACCCACACATTTTCTGAATAGCAGTGGAACGAATTGATTATTTGACCGGTCAGTTTTTTGTCGAAAAGTAGTAAAATTAATATTAAAAAAAATATTGATCAATTCACTGGAAAAAAAATATTGTGATTTTATTTAAATTTATTCGATTACGTATAGTAAATTAAATGATGTTTTTCTCTGGTAAAATAATTTAAATTTGTATCTTATCTTATAATTTACGTATCATTTTGTTCTACCATTCCATTTACTCCCCAAACCACCCTATTGTGTTGTGACGTCAGCGCCACAACAATCCGGGGTCTAAACTGACCATAACAAACTATCTAAGTAGTATTGCTCTCTTTGTCTTGTCGTCTTATTATATTTTATTATATTATTTGACTTGGTTCGTTTAGTGCTCAAAACAACACGTGTTTTTTCACCATGTGTTGGATAAACCAAGCTCTATTGCCACGGCTGAACAGTGCAAGACCCCGAGTTCAACTTATACACTGCGGAAAACTTGCATGCGTTGTAACTTATGTTTTGTTTTTAGACTACCCCGGCTACCTTCGATCAAGAGGAGGTAATAGGAAGCCAAGAGGAGCAGAAAGGTTCAACTGGTAAAGGTTGCATGCAGACCAAAAGAGCATTCACTGTTCTATCCACCACTCAACGAAATCAACGAATCACGTTTCGTGTAACGATCGAATTTCGTAGAGTAGGGGGATAGAACAGCGAATGCTCTTTTGGTCTGCATGCACATTAAGTAATAGTACATTACTATAGAGGACGGGAAACGAAAGGTTACAGGCCAAGTACGTACAGATAGAGATACGTGGCCTGGAACCTTGTTTCTCGCCGAGATTTTTATAGTGCTTTTCTCAAACTTGCAATGAAATAATAAATCGGAAGTGATTTTCACAGTACACAAAAAAAAATATGTGACAAAGGTAGACAACTGAGTTGACAGTCCACCTGATGGAAAGCAGGAACTGAGGCCCATGAACATAGGGATCAAAAAATCGCCTATGCGCTGCCTACCCTGAATACTTAGATGGATTAACTCTATCTAAATAAGTCAAATAACGAAACGAATCTACCAAATAAAAAATAGAAAAAACTTATTATGTTATTTTTCTTTAAACTATTTGAGATAATATTTTAGCCGGTGATATTGACATTAGTTCCTTTTTTTACGGTGAAATGCCAAGATGTTTTGTCATTTTACAAGTTAATTCCGGAATTTTACTTTTTAAAGCAGGTTCCTTCCAGTAGCTATGAAATGCCTTTATCAAGTTCAATCATCGAACCAGTGAGATGGTACTTCCTGGTTTAATTTGACGTACCTAATGCCAACATTTCATTGCAAGTTTCGGAAAAGTGAGATTACAAATTTACTGGTAATTCGAGTATACCATTTTAACGTTGTTTGAAGTTCCATCACAGCTCTAAATAGATCCTATTTATTTATGTACGTCCTAATAGCTCGCATTGCATGCGTAGAATGTTAAGGTGGGTTTACACCAAACGAGCGAGTTTGGTGTAAACCCACCTTTACGCTTACCTATCGAAAAAGTGATGACTGATGAGACTGAATAATCTAGACTTAGGTATTAGGTTATTTGGTGTAGACTTAATAAAACCACGTCCTTCCGCTAGCTGGTTTAATCGAGACAACAAGATCGGAATCTACCCTAAACTTATGACAGCGTATTATGAACTACCCACATATATCACACCTCCACCCTTATTTCTAACAACCCTTATTTAGGTAAAAAGGTAAAAAGTACAGTAGGTACATAGTGTTAATAGCACTAGTATAAAAGTAACATGATTATGCAACTACCTATTGTATTTCTAAAAAAACTGAAACATTCTGCGCCTTGTTCATCAAAACTTTACATACCCGTTACAGTTACCTTTTCCTTTGTCCCTTCTTAACAAATGCTAATGTGTAGCGACAGATAAGGACAACAATAACATGTTAACATAGGTTTGATGAACCTTCATGAATAAGGCATGAGTATGTATAACTATATCTAAGCCTAATCTATTTCTAAATTAAGTTTACGTATTCTATGCGGTAAGGGCCTTAGATTCACTGACGGCCGTACTTCCGGTGTAGCCGACAGCGGTGGAACAAGAGCCTGATTTAAACGGTCGTGGTTCTCATCTGTCGTTCTGGGGTCATCTTCCCGTTCTACTACCGCTGACGAGCCTTCTTCCACCTCTGTCCGGCTACCCGGACCCACGACTTCGGTCTCACTCCCGTCCGCCTCCGCTATCTGTCCTGGACAGGGCACCGTAGACATACGAGATCTGCGCCTAACTTGATCTACGTGCCTAACCATTGAACCTCCACTATCCCTATTCAGCGTATACGTTCGAGAACCTTCCGTTCCTACTACGGTTCCTTTGACCCACTTGTCCCTCGCACCGTATGCCCGCGCCCAGACTTCGTCCCCCGGTTCAAAAGAACGCGGTGTTCCACCTGCCGCAGCCACCTGCCGAGATTGTACCGCCTGCACGCGCTCCTGCAGGTCAGAATCTCCGCGTAGCAGGTCTAGCCGGGTGCGCAAAGAACGTCGTTGTAACAACATCGACGGCGTTTCTCCTGTCGTACTGTGTGCACTATTCCTATACGCCAATAGATAAGTCTGCAAAGCCGCATCGATATCCGCGCCGTCCCTGTACGCCTTCTTAATAGCGCGCTTACATAACTTTACCGCGGATTCAGCCGCCCCGTTGGAAGCTGGGTGATACACCGGCGAAAAAGACTGCCGCACCCCGCATTGAACAAGGAAATCCTTCAGGTCCGCGCTAGTAAACGGTGGGCCTTGGTCAGACACCAATTGCTCGGGTACTCCAAAACGCGCGAATATTTGTCGGAGTTCTTTTATCACTGCGGCTGAATTCGTCCGCGTCATTTCGGAAATTTCCAACCATTTAGTACTGGAATCTACAACGACAAAAAAAGTCTTCCCTTGTATCGATAGGAAATCGGCATGAAGCCTTGTCCACGGTCGTGCCACGTACGGCCAGGGCGCAATAGGAGCTCTCGGCGGCGCCGGCGCCTCCGCCGCGCACGTCGCACACGCTCGGCATACCGCCTCCACGTCCGCGTCGATGTTTGGCCACCATACATAGCTGCGAGCTAAAGATTTCGTTTTGATTATGCCCATATGACTTACGTGTAACTGCTTAAGAATAACTGGTTGCAAACTAGACGGTACTGCCACGCGATAACCCCACATCACGCATCCCCGATCTACGTATAGCTCATTACGACGCGCAAAATAAGCTTTCATTTCATCATCGGGACAAGACGCGGGCCACCCTGATTGAACGTACGACAGCGTCCTACTCAACACTCTATCCTTTAACGTAGCTGTCTTAACATCGCCGCGGGTTACCGGTAAAAAATCTTCCACAAAATTTAAATACGTTTTTTCCTCGTTCCCCTCTTCCCCGGCTTTCGCTTGAGGTAGGCGCGACAACGCATCCGCGCAGTTTTTAGCCGACGGAACGTACTCAATCGTATAGTCATACCCGGACAGCAACACGGCCCACCGCTGGAGTCGAGACGCAGCCATGACCGGAATACCTACTTTATCACCAAATATGTGCGTCAGAGGTTTGTGATCCGTGCGTAGCGTAAACTTACGCCCGTATAGGTACTGGTGAAATTTACGAATACCATAGACAATCGCGAGAGCTTCCCTATCAATTTGTGCGTACGCTCTCTCAGTCGGTGTAAGAGTACGCGAGGCGTACGCCACGGGACGCTCGCCCTCTGGCGTCAAGTGTGACAACACGCAGCCCACCCCCACGGATGACGCGTCCGCTGTCAATACCAGCGGTAGCTCGCTAGAATAATGCACCAGAACCTCGCTCGAAACCATAGCTTTTTTAACTGCCTCAAAAGCTACCCGACAATTATCGCTCCAGACAAAATTAACTCCCGCTTTAAATAAGTTGTACAGCGGCGCTAAAATGGTGCTTATGTTTCTTATAAACTTAGCGTAATACATAACTAACCCGATAAAAGCTCTTAGCTCTGTTACGTTTTGCGGCGCCGGTGTCTTAACAATAGCCTTAACCTTATCTGGACAAGTATGTACCCCAGCTTTACTAATCACGTGACCTAAATAATTTATCGAATCCGCAAAAAACTCGCATTTATCCTTCCTAACGCGTAAACCATACTTTTGAAGCCGTTCAAATACTCTGTTCAAGTTTTCGATATGCGAACTTGTGTCCTTTCCCGTGATGATGACGTCATCAAGGAACACCCCCACATGAGGCATATCGGCAAACATCTGTTCTAAACATCTTTGAAATATGCCCGGGCTTGACGACAGGCCGTACACCAACCGATTGTACCTAAATAAACCCTTATGGGTATTAATCACTGTATATTTTCGTGATTCGTCCAACTCGAATTGGGCGTACGCTTGTGACAGGTCAATTTTACTAAAACGATCCCCCCCATGTAGACGTACTAGCAGGTCCTCAACCCTGGGCAGTGGATACCGGTCCACTTCTAACACCCTATTTAATGTCAATTTATAGTCAGCGCAGATCCGTATACTACCATCTTTCTTAATGACGGGAACAATAGGCGTGGCCCAGTCGGAGCGGTCGACGGGGGTGAGCACGCCGTCGCGCACCAGCTGGTCCAGCGCGCGCTCCACCGGCGCGCGCAGCGCGTACGCCAGCGGGCGCGCGCGCAGGAACACGGGCCGAGCGTCCGCGCGCAGGTGGACGCTGACCTGGCCGCCAGTGAACCGCCCCAAACCATCCGCAAACACGTCACGGTAGCGGGAGCTGAAATCATTAACATTAAAATGAGTTTCGGTCACATTGTTTACATTGCAATACTGCAGTACCGGTATCTGAACTTGCAGTTCAGCTAGCCACTGCCGGCCTAGCAACAATGATTTACCGTTATATACTACATATAAATCTAAGTACTTGACTATACTGCGATATTTGACCAAGGGTCTAATTACCCCAGCGGGGCTCACTAACTCGCCAGTGTAATATCTTAACTTTAAATTGCACTTCCGGATAGTTAAATCACTAAATAATTGTTGATATTGATTATAACTTATACACGATAAGGCACTACCCGTATCGCATTCCATGCTCAGTGGCTTACCCTGTACATCAATGTCGATAAAAATTGGTTTACAATCGGTAAGGGCAATCTGATAACAGTCTATAATTACCTCGGAACTGGTATCACTGTCGACGTCCGAATCCGTCTCCTGAACGTCCTGACCCACCACCACCTCGTTTACGCTGTAGTGCTCCACGCAGGCCTCCTCCGGCACCACCTCCATGCAATGCTGGTCCACCAGGTATGGACACATGCGTCGAAGGTGACCCTGTCGATTGCAGGCCTTGCACACGTAACGTGTGTAACGACACGTCGAGGCCTCGTGCCCCGCGCCGCACACTGTACACTGCTTCGCTCCTCGGCCCGATGCCGGCGCCGCCGCTCCGCCGCCGCCACGTATCCCGGCGCGGCCGCCCCCGTTAGAAGCCCATCGGCCGGCCCGCACCCCTGCCGCCCCGTGCGCCCTGGAGTCGCTCGCCCACGGTCCTCTTGCCTGACGCGACGCGATTCCGGCCACGGCCTGACAGTCTACGGCTCCATTTCCGTCCGACTGCTTCACACACCCTTCAACGACCGCCGCGTCCCTCTCTGCGGCCTCCATACTAACGGCTAGCTTGTACGCTTTTCCAAAATCTAACCCTTCCTCGGTAAACAGCCGCTGACGTGTCGTTTCGCTACGCATCCCGCACACCAGCTGATCACGTAGACTTTCCTCTAACCATGTACCAAAACCACAAGTCTTTGACATTTTTTTAAGTACCGCCACGTACATAGCGACACTTTCACTACTAGACTGTTTCCTTTGTCTAAATTTATATCGTTCAGCAAGTTCACTATGTTTCGGTTGCAAATGATTTTCCAGTAAGGTTGTCAACTCGGTAAACGACTTATCTGTAGGTTTGGCCGGCGTACACAAATTAACCAACAGTTCATAGCACTCCGCGCCCATAATGGTTATTAATGTCGGCACTTGCAATTCTGAAACCACCTTGTTCACTAAGAAATACTGTTCCAATCTATCTACATAAAGCCGCCAGTTATCCGTTTCAAGTTTAAACTCGGGCATCTTGCCGACCGCCATTACTAATTAATTTTTTATTTTATTTTCCGAATATTCACAGTTTCCGCGAACAAACAACACCACACATTACACGCAATGCAGTTCGATCGTAATCGTCGCCACTGAATAATCTAGACTTAGGTATTAGGTTATTTGGTGTAGACTTAATAAAACCACGTCCTTCCGCTAGCTGGTTTAATCGAGACAACAAGATCGGAATCTACCCTAAACTTATGACAGCGTATTATGAACTACCCACATATATCACAGAAACATATTTTCATTCCAGATCAGGTGAGTAAGATTCACTTATTTTGTTGTTATACAAGGCTAATTAATTATATAGAGTCATTTCAATCATGGTCATAGGCTTGCACCATATTTCTCTGTCAAGCGAGTAGTGCCTTTTTAGGGGTTTCCTGATCTCTATGATGACGCTGCTGCCTATCATCAATCTTTTATCAAGTAATGATCAGTGACACTTCAATCCCTTAGTCGACTCTTAAGATACCCGCAGGAAGAGTTGGTGACAAATGTCACCACCCCAACTCAGTGGTCACGTGTGGTGACAGCAGAATGTATTCTTACTGCCGTCACTACACGGCACGATAACAAATACACGCTGTATAATGGTTCTGTGCTAACTGGTTTTGGAAACCGAGTATCTTATTTTATGAATCATAGTGGGAAGACAATAAGTATGTCCTAATTCAATTACTATTTCAGGACCGACAAAAGGCACTGCAGGTTGTTCAGGACACAGCGGAGAAAATCATGATGGTAAGAGTGTCTCATTCCCCTGACAATCATAAGCTTGCTAATCAGACATAGAAGTCACGGAGGCACGAACAAAATTTTGCTAGGGACTTCCACTAGATATTATTTTATCGATAAGTTGTTCTTTCTTATGACAGAAGTAACGTTATGAGTTCAAGATAAATTTATCTAAATTGGGCTTAGTTGTAAAGCAGTCGAGAATTAAGCTTACTTTGGATGAAAATTTATCAATTATGTTTAGTTAGTTGTAAAAGTTGATATTTGTGAGTGAGTTTAGTGAAACGTCCCACTATGTCGTTTGCCATAAAGCCGCTTTGACAGTTTATTCATATGAAGATACAAGGAAATCTCGTCTTTATGGTAACGACAAAGTGGGACGTTTAACTAAATACTAACACATTCATTAGAAAGTTGTACTAAGTCTTAAAAATACATAGATAACATTGCTGGGTAGTGATCAGCGTATTTGAGTCATTTTCTATTTATTCGCTGAAATTATCAGCTAATAATATGAAATAACCTTGAAATGAGTATTCACTTATCGATGAATTTAATACCGAAAGGAAGTCCCTGATTAATTAACGTTATTGCCACCGCGACTTCTATCTATGTCTGTTTATAATCATTACAAGCTTACATATGAAGACATATATACTAGTCCTTTCAGCTTTATCACCCTAGGTTCAGAACAGTGAAAGGAAAATGTTGATTTTTTTTGTATTAGAAAGCGTATTAAATTTGTCCTATTCCCAAATCTGACAGAAACACTTATGACTTGAGGTTTAACTCAGTCACAACATCTTGTTAAGCTTTTCAACGTTACACTTGTATCATCATCATCGTCATCATATCAGCCGAAAGACGTCCACTGCTGAACATAGGCCTCCCTCAAAGATTGCCACAATAACCGGTCCTGCGCTACCCGCATCCAGCGGACTCCTGCGACCTTCACCCGTACACTTGTACAGTAGCACGCAACTTCCGCACGCGAGTCCGACTCGTCCTTAGCCGGTTTTGTATTTGATTTTCCACCTTCATCTATTAGAATGAGTTTATCATTTTCAGAATAAAAGATTCTTCTGGCTTGTAAGTATTCAGATTTCATAATTATTTATGAAAGCGAAAGTTTTAGATTTTGAAATGAATTTACGTACGATCGCTTTAAATTTTATATTTATTTATGTATTGCTCGTAACTGTATATTAACTAGGTATTTATATATTTTTAGGTGTTACTAAATAAATGTCACGAACAGTACCAAAACTACTAAAGTCGCCCGCGTCATCCCCGGCACAAAAGTGCCCATCACGCTTAGTGCTTTCCACGAGAAAGTCTACTTTGTTGGGAACGAGACAGCTGCCTTAGAAATGTATGGAAACTGCAAGAATTTTCTATCAAGACAAACAACAAGTTATAAAACTATGATACACCAAAATCTGTACTCCTAACTTTCTTAGAAGTATGCTATAAACGGCGTCCCGTACATACCCGTCATTCTCGTAGAATGCACCCTTACGTCATTGTCATCGTGAATCGCGATTGACAATTTTTACACCAGGAAAATCTCTCTCTATCGTAAACGCTGCCCGATGTTCGCGACAAAAGCCTAAGGGTATCGAGCTATCGACGCTTTCGCATTTTTAAGGCAAATCGCGCGGTATCACCGTCGATCGGCGTCGTCAGAGTTGATTCTTTGTCGCTCTTATTGCGTAGTAATAAAGGTTTTCATAAATGGATTTAGCTGAATTTGCGTCGATAGAGTTGGGGAGACCCTTAGCCTCCGACCCTAAACAACCAGACTTCTCCACCGCAAACGGGGCTAAATCATAATTTTCTAAAACGGAGTACTTGCCCTTCTTTCTGGTGGCTGCCACCTTTGCAGGTGCTGTAGCAACACTTCTTCTTACTACAATAATTTGTAAATTAAGTTCGTAATATTTTGGTGCATCGACTTTTTAGTTTCTGTTATTGGTTTCGAACACCTGAGTCACGCTGGTTTTATGCAAAATTATACTACTTCAACGTCTTTCTTAATGGGCTACCTACAAACATGGACTACGAGTATATGCATGTTTGCATAATTTAAGTAGGATAATTTTCCAAAAAACCAAAGTGACTCAGGAAATCATAAATGGGTATAACATACAAAAGAAAGTCGATTCACCCATTTACGTTAAAATATATTATAATATTTATAGTATGGTAATGGCCTGGGGCCCGTTTCTCGAAAGCTTGTAACTTGTAATACAAGTGGAAGTCTCTTTTTAACACCATAAGTTAGATAAGGACTTCCGCTTGTACTACAAGTTACAAGCTTTTGACAAATAGGTGGTCACAATATTGGTCTAAGGCGACCGGTAGAGCGGAAAACCATACGTGCGAGAGAGAGTTCCGATATCGACATCTCGACTAAAATTATTTTAACTTGTTACATGCGCAGTCTACATGCATAGAACAGAAGAAATTATTCTCCCTATTTATGCCAAGGTAAGTAACGCAATGAACTCTTAAAATATGTAATGTATTCGTTTAAACAAAACCAGCCAAGTGCAAGTCGGACTCGCGCACAAAGGGTTCCGTGTTTTCAGTTGGTTTACCCTTGAATCGCCGACAAACATTTAATCAAATATTGTTTCAAAGACAACGATTCAAGTATTTTCATTTCATCGACAAGTCGTTCTGTCCACTTTTAAATGATACTTGAGTTATTTTGTGTATAGCTTATATCGAGGTTTTTTTATTTCGATTTGTTGTATGTATTTATTCCGCTTGATATTATTTCAATTTGTAATATTTCGTTATCGAATCTAGACGCAGTCACATCGCAGTTTCTGGGTTGCAACAAAAAAAAACCTTGATACCATTCTCGATTCTAACCTAACCTATCCGAGTCGGATCTGCCCAGGAAGGTTTTGTTTGCTTGCTTCGCTCGCTCACTCGGCCATTTTTTATTTTATTTATTTTTTTCAAAATATTTATGAGAGAGAGAGGAGAGAGGGCGCTGCTGTGCGCCTACTAACATCGGAGTTTGTGATACCTATTTATTTTGCTGTTTATAAATATTAAACTACAGTGTGGACAGTAAAAGAGTTTAATAAAAATAAGAATAGGCATCGACGTGCCGGAAAAATAAGAAAAACACAGTGATTTTAAGTGCAGCATAACATTATTTTCAAAATGAAACCATCGCAACTGTCAATGAAAATGATTCACAGTATTTATCTTATTGGAGTGCAAACTTACCGTGGATGGCGAGGCCAGTGATTTCTGTGCTCAGTTATGGTGATATATGGACACTGTTTTAAGAGGTTAATCACTATTTTGTGGCCTGGTTAAAGTCGGTGCCGAACTCTGTTAGTGAGTGAGGGTGGTGAGGTGCACAATCGAACTTGTTTCTTCTCAGACATTACGGTTCCAGATCGGGATTTATTCGGACACAACATTTAAACGGTTTCACAGGTGTTCACTTCTCACTTATTATCGCACTATTTGTTTTTTTTTTACGGGGGTGAATTCTTTTTTCCAAGATACCATCCATTCTGTTTGACTATTAGTGTTGTAATGCCTGGTATTAGCGATATCGTTATTTTGCCGCAACCATGAAGACGACGGTGGCGTAGTGACACAGTGGCACGGAAATGTTTAACAACTGCAACGGAGCCGGGAGATCAAATCACGCTTAATTATTATTATTTTTTTTTTTCTTTATTAGGGCCTTTTTTTACCATTTCATACTTCGTATTAGGTTCTATTAGTAGGTAATTAATATTTTTACAAACTTTTAAATTTATAATTTTTTTTTCAATGCTTTGATATATAGGTATTAATAATCTTTGAAATTCTTTTATATTGGAATTATTATTGTTTTTTTTTTAATTTATTTTGCTTTGTTATTCTTATTATTAGATTATTTTATTTTTACATTTAATTTATGACTTGACAAGTTGACATTTGTTGCAATTATTATTATTTTTTTATTGTATAAGTTTTACATACCTATACCTAGTTTTTAATTGTATAAATTTTAACATTCATACCTTTTTTTGTGAATTGGGCACTGATTTTATGGTTTTTATATTTTAATATTATGAATTGTCTTGTTTAAATTGAAATTTGTAAGCATTTGTCGTTTTAGTTGGTGAGCGTGCCTTGTGTTACAGTCTATTGTTTTAAAACATTTGTAATTTTAATGTAGGTGTAAATTTATTTTAATTTTCGATTTATGTTTTATTCAATATTGTTTTATTTTTGTTTTTAACCGTAATATTGCATATATACTTGATTATTTTAACTTATTTGATTATGTTTTGACATTTGAGTTAGTTGTACCTGTCTGACATTGAATATTTGCTTTTAATTTATTTCAATATCATTATTATGTTAATGTTTAAATTATATAAGTTACGGATAATTTATTGGCTCCTGTTCTCGTGCGGTGTCCCCACTGTCCTGGTTCTCCGCGCACGTTTACCGATCATGGGCTAAAAGTACACATAGGGCGCTTACACAAAAATGTCACTCGAGCGACGCTCTCCCCCTCTCTCTCCCAGAGGGCATCGGCGCAGCAGGGCCGAGCTGCACTCACGCCGCCTCGCACATTTTCAGCGCAGCAAGTCTCTGCTGGCAGCGGTAGCGGTTTGGACGACTTGGCTACTTTAAGGAGGACAGTGCGGGTATTGCGTCATATTCCCAAAGGAGCTCGGAACCTTG
Source organism: Thaumatotibia leucotreta (assembly GCA_025490895.1). Taxonomy (NCBI): domain Eukaryota; kingdom Metazoa; phylum Arthropoda; class Insecta; order Lepidoptera; family Tortricidae; genus Thaumatotibia; species Thaumatotibia leucotreta. Next base: position 34,218 of record JALPQI010005247.1, on the reverse strand, counting down.
CGGCGGGTAAATTGTGTGATGTGATTGAGAGTTGCATTAATAGCAATGGAACATCAGAGTGGTTTGCCTTACTCTCATTTGCTTATTCCGCTTTGAGGACTCCAGAAGCGGCCGGGGCTGGTAATCTGACCACCAAGGTAAAGCGTAATATTGTGTCTGCTAGTGTCACTGATTTTTTTTCTGCTGGGGCTGAGTCCATAGCCCGGGGGCCGCCCTCTGTGCTTAGGACTATTGAGAATAAGGTGTTCGAGGGTGATCTCAAGGGCGCTGTTCGGGTTCTGATGTCTGACGATGGGGTGGCACCATCGGATGCAGACACGTTGGCCGCCTTGCAGTCTAAGCACCCGGCCCCTTCGAGGCTTTTGTGTTTTCCACCGGAACCTGACCGATCCTGCCCTGTTCTTACTGCCAAAGTGGAGGAGGTTGCACAGGCACTGGGCTCTTTTAACAGCGGTTCTGCTGCGGGTTTAGACGGTATCCGCCCGTCTCACTTGAAAGAGCTTGTGTCTGGATCCGCTGGTGACAATGGGCCTCGATTACTGGAGTGCTTAGCAAAGCTGTGCACATTCCTCCAGAGTGGGCAATTGAATCCCGCGGTCTGCCCCTTCATGTTCGGCGCTTCTTTGTGTGCTCTGTGCAAAAAGGACAGCGGTATAAGGCCCATCGCGGTCGGAAGCTTATTCCGGCGTATGGCTGCCAAGCTCGGTTGCAGTGCTATGCGGGATGAAATGGCCTCCTATTTACAACCATACCAGCTAGGGTTTGGCACCAGACTGGGCTGCGAGGCGGCCATTCATGCTGTTAGAGCATTCGCGCTGGATCCTAATAACGCAGACAGCATTATTATCAAGCTCGACCTCAAGAACGCTTTTAATACACTCGAACGCGATTCTCTGCTTGCAGAAGTCCTGGATAAGGCTCCCGTCCTCCACCCCTTTCTGTTTCAGGCTTCAACCTTTATTTTGATGGATCTCTCGTGCTGTCGCAGGTCGGTGCTCAGCAAGGTGACCCGCTTGGCCCCTTAATTTTTAGCCTTGCCTTACAGAAGGTAATATCCAGATCCAGTTCCTCGCTTAATATTTGGTACCTGGACGATGGTACTTTGGGGGGCAAACCAGAGGACGTTGAATGGGACTTGCATGTGCTGCTGCCCCTTTTGAAGGAACTGGGACTCGAGGTCAATCCGAGTAAATGCGAGTTTTTTCCTTGTGGCGCTAGTTCTCGATCATCGTTTCTCTTGTTCGATGCTTTGCTCCCCGGTATCAAGGAGATTTCAACTCAGGACTTTCAGTTATTGGGCACCCCGATTTTCCCCGTAGCTGTGCCGGAAGCATTCAGGGTGAGAGAGCAGACTCTTCGATCCGCCGGGGAAAGGTTGAAGCAGCTCTCGGCACATGTTTCTCTGACTTTGTTGAAATCCTGCTTTGCCGCTCCGAAGGTGATGTACTTTTTGCGAACTGCGCCAACCTGGTTACATCCTGTACACGTGAATTCCTTTGATTTGGTGTTGTAGGAGTCCATGAAGTGTTTACTAAATGTCTCTTTGGATGCTGACCAGTGGGACTTGGCTTCATTGCCTATCCGGAGTGGTGGGCTTGGTGTTCGGCGCGTCAGGGATGTGTGTCTTCCGGCTTTCCTGGCATCGGCGGCGGGAGTGGTGGATCTGGTTACTAAGATTTTAGGTTTAGAAGGTAACAAAGCCACCATACCTTTCGCAGCCGATGCTTTGTCAGCTTGGGAGACGCTCAACCCGGGTGCTTCCGTGCCGGAAAGGCAGTTCCGTCAACGTTTGTGGGACGAAATTGGCGTTAAGCGAACTTTTGAGGGTCTGTTGCAGAATACCACTGGTGCCGATAGAGCCAGGCTTATCGCGGCTTCTAGTCCAGAATCTGGTGCCTGGTTGCACGTCCTCCCATCTCCGAACTTGGGTACCCTGCTCGACAACGACTCGTTACGGGTGGCCGTTGCTTTCCGCCTGGGCTGTGATGTTTGCCAGCCTCATCTTTGCATTTGTGGCTCCATGGTGGAGAGCAACGGGCATCATGCCTTGAGTTGTTGTCGGTGTGTGGGAAGATTCCCTAGGCATCATGCCTTAAATGACATAGTTCGGAGAGCTCTGGTTTCGGCGAATGTCCCCTGTGTGCTGGAGCCACCGGGACTTAGTCGGTCGGATGGCAAGAGGCCGGACGGGTTGACGCTAGTGCCTTGGGAGAGGGGGAGGTGCCTCGTATGGGACGCAACTTGCGTGAGCACTTTTGCGGCCTCTCACTTAGGTCGTACTGTGCGTTCAGCGGGAGCGGCTGCTGAGCAAGCAGCTTGGCTCAAAAAGAGCAAGTACGCTGGGCTTGCGAATTATATTTTCGTCCCACTTGCGGTAGAGACGTCAGGCTGTTGGTGCGCGGAGGCAAAGGCGTTTCTTAGTGAGTTGGGGCGCCGCCTGCATGAGAGGGGACATGACCCCCGCTCTGGTTGGTTCCTGGCACAAAGACTGTCCATTGCGGTTCAGCGTGGCAACGCAGTGAGCTTGGGCACTTTTGCGCCAGGAACAATGCGGGGGTACTTGTTTGAGTAAGTATTGTAAAATGTTTATCCTGTTAAGATTAGTTAAGATAAGTTGTATCCATTGTAATGTAGCAATTTTAGTTTTAGTTTTGTAGTTAGGGTTTTTATTTTTACTTTTTATTGTGTAACTAGCATGTAAATGATTATATGATTTTGTTATATCTAAAAAGTAAATTGCTATGGTTAAAAATTAAAATAAAATATTTATTTTCAAAACTACAATTTATGTATATAGAGGTTAATTTTGGGGAAAAGTTTTTCCTACAAAACATGCTTATTTTAGCATATTCTGCACGCTAAATTAATCAAAATTGCCTATTGCAGACGTGTAATAATGCCACAAACATCCATCGAATTTTTTCCAAGTCTTCAGCCCCCTTTGCTATAGTCCAACCCAGCCGAAAAATTTATAAATGTACGACATATAAAAATGTATTATAGTAATATGTCGAATAAATGAATTTCAATGTTTAGTAGTTGAGGCAATTAAAATAATTTGAAACAAATCTCTGACCAAGTGATATTCGTTAAACAGTTTTTCAGAGCAGTAAAAGTTTTTTAATTGAATAGTATGTGTAACAAAAAAATGCCAAACGAAATTCCTAGTACTGAAGTTTCGATGAATCGTTGTCGATGAAATTAAATTTGTGGTAAAGGTTACTCGTGACGAAAACAACAGGTACACTCAGTCGGTTTATTATTACAAATAATAACTTTACTAAATACAAGTACACGATTGACGCAACTACCGTGACGTCAGCAGGCGTTTCGACAGAGACACCGCACCGCTATCACGATAGGTATACGAATGAGTGTTGGTTGGTGATCAATAACTTGAAGGCAGCCAACCAAGCACTAAAATCGTTCCTAGCTTTGACATCGAAAGGTAAGTCGCATCTCGGTAGTCATGAATCTACGTCGACACTTCGTTAGCGCGATCTATCTCGGAGGTGGCGCCATCTCTTAGGAAATCTTGTCCCTACATTCCCCCCCATCTGTTTCCGAGATGCCCCAGCGAGGTTAACTCACTGTTTCTTCGGTCGGCCACGACCCATTGTAGGCTTGTTTTGCATGGTTGTCTTGCGTGGTCTACCTCGTTTCTTCAAAGGTTAAGCGGGAGCAGGTAACTCAGTTGATGAGCCTTTGTAGGGAGTCAGCGCTGAAGCATGGTAGATTCCTAGACACAGTTCGGGGTTGGAAGGATCGGCGACTGCATAGGAAGAAGGACCGTGCCGTTTGATGATCTGATACGGCCCGTCTCTCTTTGGAGCAAATTTCGCGCTGATGCCTTTGCTGGCGGAACTCAGTGGGTGTAATAACACCATCACCTTGTCGCTTTCATTGTAGTCTGGCCTAGGCTGACGGGATTGGTCCACCAGCTGTTTCCTCTTTTCTTCCTCTATTTCTTGTACTTCTTTCGTTTTCTCTATTGTGTTTGCTAATTGTAACAACTTGGGTGTTATCTCCGGAATGAAGTTTTCCGAAAGTACTATTTGCCGAAAGTCATTATAGTTGTCATCGATCGTCCTCAGTTCTCGTCCGAAAGTCAGGTAGGCTGGTGTGAGCGACGTCGATTTGCAGACTGCTGTGTTCATGGCGAACTTGATACTTGGGAGGTGTTCTGGCCACTCCCTATGGTTGTCTCCAATAATGATTGCTAACTGCGTTTTCAAATCTCGATTCTTTCTTTCGACGGGGTTTGTCTCGGGGTGATAGACCGGCGTATAAGCATGTTTGATCTTCAAACAGAAAGAAACTTGCTGCATTATGGCGCTGACGAACTGCGGCCCGTTATCGCTGATCATCCTCCTGGGGAACCCGTAGCGAAGGAAGACTTCGTTGATCAGGATCGTCGCGCAGCTTACCGCTGTGGCATCTTCTAAAGCGAAGAGCTCCACCCAACGCGAGTTTAGGTCTTCGATGATGAAGATCCAGGTTTTACCGTCAGGAGAAGGGGGTAACGGTCCAAACAGGTCAAACGAGATCACTTCGAACCGTTGACTTAGAGCATGTGTTTGTAGAAGTCCAGCCGGCTTATGGTTAGAGGGCTTGTAACGTTGGCACTTGATGCAGAGCTTTACGTAGCTTTCTATGTATTTTCGCATGCCAATCCAATGGTATCTACGTGCTATGGCCTGGTACGTCTTATCGGCACCATAATGTCCGGCTTTCGGGTCATCATGATAGATAGCCAAAACATTGGCCCATTCGTGTTCCGGTACAACCAGCTGTGCCTCATCTGAATTCGATTCTGATTTGTGACGGTACAGGAGACCGTCGTTCATCAAGTACCCCTTGCTGCTCCAATATATGGCATTTTCGTTGCCTTGGGTGTCCTCCAATGCTTGAATTATTCTAGCTACTCTTTCATCCTTCATTTGTTCAGACCTTATTTCAGCCGGGCTGCGAGGGGCCAAGTCGACTGTGACCATACATACACCGCATTCAGTTTGGGTATCATCTGTGCATGGTGGCCTTGATAAGGTGTCTGCAACCACATTGACTCGTCCTGGGACGTATTTAACATGAATATCGTGAGCCTGCAGCTGTAAAGCCCATCGAGCCAATCTTCCAGTCGGTGACTTCAACTTCATCAGCCACTGCAAGGCCTGGTGGTCGGTGACAATTGTGATGGGGGTTCCCTCAATATAACCCGCGAACTTCTTAAGGGCCCACACGACTGCAAGTGCCTCCTTTTCCGATGTTGAATAGTTACGTTCTGCGGACGTTAGGAGCCTACTCGCGTATTCAATCGGGTGCTCTTCTTCCTTTTCACCTTGAACTAGTACTGCACCGAGTGCATAATTACTCGCATCCGTCTTGATAGTGTAGCTCTTGGTGAAGTCTGCTTGACCGAGTATCGGCGTTGACGTGAGGTGGGTTTTCAGTGCTTTGTAGGCGCTGTCCTGTTCAGGACCCCATGTCCATGCAGCATTCTTTTTGGTGAGCTTCGTCAGTGGCTCAGCGACATCAGAAAAGTTTTTTATGAATCTCCGGTACCAGGAACAGGTCTGCAGGAAAGACATCAAATGTTTCACGTTAGTCGGTGGAGGTCGGTTTAAAATAGCCGAAACTTTCTCAGGGTCAACTTGCAGTCCTTCTGGGGTTATCAGGTGACCCAAATACTTTACGCTGGTACAAACGAAGCGACACTTGTCTTTGTTGACAACGAAGTTATACTCCCTCATCTTGGCGAACACATCTGTTAAGTCAGACATATGCTGTTCAAATGTTGTGGAGAAAATGATCAAGTCGTCTAAGTAGGCAAGTAGCTTGACATGGCCGAGACTAACACGGAATCTGTCTATTAGTCTTTGGAAGGTGGACGGCGCGTTCCGGAGTCCGAAAGGCATTCTTAGAAACTTGTATATTCCGAAGGGTGTTATAAAACTAGTCTTCGCTTGGTCGCATTCTCGTACGCGTATTTGCCAATACCCAGCTTTTAAATCTAGAGCTGACATGTAAGCCGTGGACTTTGCTTCATGCAGCAGGTCATCGATGCGAGGGATCGGGTAGGTGTCCGGCACCGTAATGGAGTTTAGTCTTCGGTAATCAACGCAGACTCGTACTTTCCCATTTGGCTTAGGTACCATTACAACTGGCGCGGCCCACGGAGATGTACAGGGTACGATCACTTTATCCTCCAGCATCTTCTCGATTTCCGTTTTCAAAATTTGCTTTCTTTGTTCGGACAGCCTATAAGGAGGGACAGAAATGGGCAGATGGTCTTGCGTATCGATAACGTGCTCTACGCCGGTTACTGGTTTGCCGTTAGGTTCAAAAATGTCTTTGAACTCCTGAAGTAAACCGTAGAGTTGCGATGCTTGTACTTCGTCCATAGTTGTAGACACGTCTATGGCGCATAGGCCAACATCGTCAAAGAGTGAGGCCGTGTGTGGAGATAAGTCGCATTCAGCTTCCTCAATGTTTCGGATGGCATCTCGCATCATGTACTCCATTCTTGGTGAGTATCCGTCAAAAAGGAGTTTATTTTGAGAACAGTTGATTTTAGGATGCAATGCGGCTCCTTCTGTTTTTCTAGACTCTGCTTCGCCAGCAGCGATCGCTTGCCTTAATGGTCTCTTCCCTCGTTCCATATCAATCGGGGCAACTGCGATTTTAGGAGTAAATACGACCTTGGGAGCAACTGGTACTTTAGGGGCGGTCGCACCTGGTTGTGGGAACATAACGAACCGCTCTTGATACAGTTCGAACTGTTTCTGTGGTTGGTCTATATAGCTCCACGTGAATTGTGCAATATTCAGAATCATACCGGCACTTTGCATGAGATCGATTCCCAGTAGTGTACGATTATCATGAGACTGTCTCAGTACAATGAAAGGAGCGTGTAAACGACGTTCGCCCAGGTCAACTTCAGCTTCGAAGACAAGTACATTTTGTAGTCGTGGAAGTCCATCAGCTAAGGTCACGGTAGCCGTTTCTTCGTAAAAGATCTGCCCGCGCGCCTTCAGCATTCTATATAGTTCCAATGATGCCACGCTGATCTTAGCTCCAGTATCCACGTAGGCTTTACCTTCTACGCCATTGACCTCCAAGAACACCATTGGGCGAGACCGCATCTCTAGTTGAATATTTATAGCACAGAAACCCAAGGTGCCCTTTGTGGCGAGTGTGCTCGCGGGCTTGTTGGAGCATATCTTGCAGTTGCTGCGATAAACCCCAGGTGCGCCGCAGCCGTAACAGGAAAACTTGACATCGCTACTCGACGTTGATGGCAGGGCGGTATCGGTTTGTCCATTACCCGCTTCCATGGTCTTCTTACGCTTTCTGCAATCTTCTAAGACGTGGCCAAGTTTTTTGCAGAAATTACATCTAGATGCTTTCTTGGTACGAGCTACCGTAGTGTCGGAATTGGAGTCTTCTGCATTCTTATCACCGCTTCCTTTCTTCTCTTCTCCAAGTGCTTTCTCTTTCAGCAAAGCTTCAGCGCTACGTGCCTGTTTCAGAAGATCATCAAAATCTTTAACCTTCTCTCTTGGTACTTTCTCTCTAATCTTAAGGTTCAACAGCCCATAGGTTATATTAAGCTGCTGCTTCTCGTTAAGGACCTCATCGCTAGGGAGTTCAGAGAACAACATTCTCTTCTTAGTAACAAAATCGTCGGTAGAAACCCCTGGCAATTGCTTCGTTCCGCAAGCTTCCAAGTAAATTTCGTAGATGGGCTTCTTTGGTGCGAAAGAGTTCCTCAGACCCTCTTCAAACTTAGCCCATGTAGTGACGGTGTTCTTGCTACCTTGCCACGATACTGCAGCTTCGTCACGTAAGATTAAGGGTAATCCCGCTAATGCGTCAGTGTCGTTTATATTTTCTAACTTCTTGAAAACTTGCACCGCCGTAAGAAAAGCTTCCACTGTCTCTCGATCTTTCCGACCGTTATAAGTAGCCTTGCATGACGTCATACTGCCTTTCCGACTGCTTCCTATGGTGGCCAGAAGTTGCTGGAACTGCTCTTGAGTTAGATTGACAGACATCTTGCTATCACTTTTCCCCCGGAGAGCCCTAACTGGATATGTTGTTTTCCTTCCGCACTTAGTAACCAAGTATCTGGGTTCGTTCGAGCCCGAGTTGGACGCCACTATGGTAAAGGTTACTCGTGACGAAAACAACAGGTACACTCAGTCGGTTTATTATTACAAATAATAACTTTACTAAATACAAGTACACGATTGACGCAACTACCGTGACGTCAGCAGGCGTTTCGACAGAGACACCGCCCCGCTATCACGAAAGGTATACGAATGAGTGTTGGTTTGTGATCAATAACTTGAAGGCAGCCAACCAAGCACTAAAATCGTTCCTAGCTTTGACATCGAATGGTAAGTCGCATCTCGGTAGTCATGAATCTACGTCGACACTTCGTTAGCGCGATCTATCTCGGAGGTGGCGCCATCTCTTAGGAAATCTTGTCCCTACAAATTCGATTAAACGTTTGTTGGTACAACGAATGGACACCCAATTCATCAGTGTAATCATGGATTACGAGGTTTTTTTAAGTTACACTAAATTATGACCCCACAGAATTTTTTTAACATTTTTGGAGCAGCAATGTAGTTAGGTACGAACATTTGTGTTATTATTGATATGGCAGTTATGTCATTTGCTTTTGAAATTACCTGTCAACGAGCGTTTAATCTGAGTGTGTTGATCTAAAGCCTAAAAACTTACTATTTGACCTTCGCCATGTTGCGGATTTTCAGTGACACTAATTTATTTTACTGGCAATGATTACTGTTTGACATCAGGCGTTGAATGTCATCGAATGTCACCGATGTAAACAAAAAGAAAATATATCGCGTATCAAACGATTTTATCATAAAAATGCCGAAAAAGATACCAATAGAAGCAAGAAAAATCGTCTTAAATACAATAAAATATTTAAACCAAAGAAAGGACGAAGGATTGAATAGTATTCCATTGGAAAATGTTTTGCAATTGGTTACTGACAGGACCGGTACTGACACTTTATAGTGCGGTTGTATTTGAATTGGTTAGTTATTAAGTTTAATTATAACAATAAAATCTATTGTTATAATTAAACTTAATAAGTTATTGTTATAATAAACTTAATAGATTTTATTTTCTCATTTAAGGTGTATGTAGATCGACGATCAAAAATATTTCTAAAAATAAAGAAGCGACTTTGCCAACTGTACAAAATAAAGACCCACGCAATAAGAAAATTAATATAGATAACTTCGACAAAATATAAATGTGGATTATATGTGACCATGTAAAAACAAATTTAAGACGATTATAGGAATAAAGGTCCTATAATCGAGTCCCAGACCGAACGATTTATAATCGAGGTTGGTGGTCCTGAAAGCGACACAACATCTGACGAAGATCAAACTTCATCAGAGTCAAAATATCAAGAATACATAAATATTGAGTATTTGGAATCGGATTTTGACGAATAGGTAATATTACAAAGCTTTGATTCTCTGTAATCAATTTTTTGATATTAAAAATATCAACATGAAGCCAATACACACCATGCTGACTATACATGACGTATGCACATTATTGCCATAGGTAAACTGTTTGTAGCGACACTGTGTCAGGGTCAAATAGAAAGTTGTTAGGCTTTACATTGCGCGCCGAATTATTTTGTATGGATAAATTTTCTCAAATATTTGTGAGAACCCTCCTATACAGGATGATCAATCCAAATAGGTCAGTATGGAGGTTTTGGAAACCATAACAGATAGCGAATCGATTTTAGTAAAAAGAAAAACTGCATTCATACACTTACAAAAGTACGTGTACTCGGCCCAGGAATATTGTAGACCTGCACTTTTTTGCCTGCCATTGGAATGCACTGGAATGAAAGCATTTAGTCCGTGGGCTAGTCGGCCTGAAAATAGAAAACGGTATAATTTGGGGGTACCAAGTGTCCTTTTTACAGTAGTTAGACATATTCATGAGGATGTTAAAAAAGTATGATAGACATCTCAAAGTGGTAGCTAATGGGCATACGGGCTATTTCAAGATTTCTGTTGTATGACAGGTATGGTTAAATTTAGGAGGTACAAATTTTCCTTTTCACGGCGGTTAGGTAAGCTTATAAAAACGTCAAAAATGCAAGATTGCCATTTATAAGTGCTACCTAACAAAAATGGGGGCCAATCAAAGACGGTGGATCTCAAGTTTTACAAAATCAAGTATATCTCGAGAACTATTAAATATATCTAATTACTCTTTTGAACAAAATTAAAGGCATATCTGTAAGCTTCATATTTTGCATATACACCATATTGCTAAAACCAACCAATAATTAATTATGACCAAATTCATGAAAATTTCGTGATTTCGATTTTTTTTGTGTCGTGTTTTTACATAGTAGTCATGACGCTAGAAAAATTATTTTTTTTTTAAAGATAGTGTATTTAATAAGCTTTAATTTGATGTATATAACTTGTTGGCGGTATTAAAAAAAAACCCATAAAAAATATTTAAATGAATTGTAGTCATAATCCACCGTATACTTAGTGATTTAAGAGGCGATGGAAGTGCCACTCGTAAATAATAGTGCTTATTTCAAATAACCAAGATTGAAATATATAAAAAAATCGCCTCTTAAATCACTAAGTATACGGTGGATTATGACTACAATTCATTTAAATATTTTTATGGGTCTTTTTTAAATACCGCCAACAAGTTATATACATCAAATTAAAGCTTATTAAATAGACTATCTTTAGAAAAATATTTGATTTTTCTAGCGTCATGACTACTATGTAAAAACACGACACAAAAAAAGTCAAAATCACGAAATTTTCATAAATTTGGTCATAATTAATTATTGGTTGGTTTTAGCAATATGGTGTATATGCAAAATATGAAGCTTACAGATATGCCTTTAATTTTGTTTAAGAGAGTAATAAGATGTATTTAATAGTTCTCGAGATATACTTGATTTTGTAAAACTTGAGATCCACCATCTTTGATTGGCCCCCATTTTTGTTAGGTAGCACTTATAAATGGCAATCTTGCATTTTTGACGTTTTTATAAGCTTACCTAACAGCCGTGAAAAGGAAAATTTGTACCTCCTAATTTTAACCATACCTGTCATACAACGGAAATCTTGAAATAGCCCGTATGCCTATTAGCTACTACTTTGAGATGTCTATCATACTTTTTTAACATCCTTATGAATATGTCTAACTACTGTAAAAAGGACAATTGGTACCCTCAAATTATACCGTTTTCTAATTTCAGACCGACTAGCCCACGGACTAATTCCAGTGCATTCCAGTGTCGGTTCACATTATTCCAGTAGCATTCCAGTACTGGATTGGATTGCTGGACTGGAATAATGTAAACCGGGCATAAGGTTATTACTATTAGTTTTTGTTTTCACGCGACCGTGCCCCACGTGACCCGAGCGTTGCGCGCGTCTAGCGGCAGTCCACTGACATGTACATTTTCTGCCCATTGCCCGGTAGGAAATTTATACCCTTTAATATACCTAATCTGCGGACTGACATCCTCCTGGTATCGTGAAGGAAGAAGTGCTTCCCAATTGTAGCATAAAGCAGATCGTCCAGTACTTTAGCCACCATTAATTGTAGCAAGCGATACAGGCCTATCGTTTGAGAGAGCAGAAGCATGTTGTATAACAGCCTTTCACAGCCGATCACGAACCTAAATAGTTACTATCGCAGTTCCCACCTTCAACTTTATTGATAAAATGTTAGAGATCAAATTTAACTAACTGTTGTTTTTGTTCGCTGTTATAATAGTAAAGGTGGATTAAGACCTAACGAGCTCTACGAAATTAATGAATTTCGACGTATCACGTTTTATGTAACGAATGAACGAGTTTCGTACAGTGAGGTATACTCGTAGAATAGAATGAGCATTCGCTTGTTTGGTCTAAATCCACCTTCAGGTTGATTTTCACTTTACGTACCTACTATGAAGTATGAACAAGGAAGTTTTACATTTTATACCAGAATGTAAATTTTAATGTATCGTCCATGCTTTTGCCAGAATTTTTGAAAATATTAAAATAACTTGTTCGATTCACATCAGCATTTTATTTATTGATGTAATTTGACATTAATAATATTTTTTTATATTCCAGCGCTTGCCATCGACTCTTCAAGATTGATCAATACCCAAAACATCAGTTGCCACAACTTTATCCTTACATAATAAATGCTTATGGATTGTAATCTATAGAACATCTTTCATCTCTCCTGATCGAAAAGTTCAATTTTGTACGTCAGGCGTGTCGAAACTTGGTATTCCGTCCTTACGTATTAGGGTCAAAAGTATTTTTTTATTGAAACTAAATCTCTTGATATCTGTATGTACTAGAATAGAGACCCACTTGAGTTTTGACAGTTGTTCCAAATTTAAACTCATTTACTTACAGAAATCTGTACTTTAATTATAACTTTACATTATAAATTTTACCTACCATAAATAAAAAATGTTCCCGTAGTTAAACCTGTTAAACTGATTGTAGTAATGATGCTAGTCATTTCCTGTGGTTTTTGAACGCATTTTAGAGCACTAATGATATTGTTAGGCCGGTGCCATGATAAAAACTACAAATGTGATTTTAGACACGTTAGAAGCGTTTTCAGCAGGCTGTAATGCGTTTTCAGGCCGTTTCAGAAGGTCCTCTTTCACATACTACAAAATCAAAAATTCACCCCAGATACAGTCGTTTTCAGGCCGTTTCAGTATACCCTTTATCGGATCGGCGTTTTCAGGACCCCTTTCGGGCCTCTCAGGTACAAATCGGTATATAGCTAAATTTCCTATAGGAGTGAAAGAGAAAGCACTATTAGATAGAGACAGCACGAGAGAATGTTCTGGTAGGATGTGAACGAGACAGCTATAAAGAACATCAAGAGCGAAGACTGCGAATCTAACAGCGAGTTTGAGAGTGTAAAAGTGAACCAGTGTTAAGTGTGTGATTAGTGTTTTAGTTTAGTGTTTGTTCTTTTAATTAGTAATTAAAGTATCAGTTTTAATATGTGGCTTATTTATACATTTTCTATAGGAAACACACCCCACGAACGTAACTATATGTACGCACATACTTTTTCTACTCGTCGACTTTATAATGTTCGAATTATGACTACGTACACAAAATTATAACCATATATATTTACGTCGAGTTCGCAACTCGATTGTAATGAACGCATAAGCCAATTTACGATTAGCACATTTACAATTTTAAGTGACATAATATGACCTTAAGTATCTTACATGAATTCACTACAAGTATTTTCTTAAATTTACTACATTGTGATTTACTCTCATTCATGCTATGCTAAACGGTTCATCGGCAAAGTCTCTAAATACTACAAAATGTTTTTAATAGTAAAACATGTAAAATCTTTTTTATTTTACTTTCTGTAATAAATGGAACAGGCAGACAGGAGATGACTAAGGGACACTGGATCTTCTTGAAATAATTATTGATGCTACGAATGAATGGTATTGTAAATCCACTCTAAATAGGGACTAACAGCTGTATACGTCACAATGCCTGTATTTGTCATTCTGCTCCGGCATACACCAATAATACGTCCGTCGTACACCAGTGGTCCTCCGGAGTCTCCTTTTCCAGCCTGCTGACGTCTCCTGGAACACTTTGGCGCTACACATAGTCCACCGCCGTTTATATGATGGGGAGACAATGTTGAATACTTTTCGCAAGGAATTACTACAGCTTCACCTACTTGAAGGGGGATCGCTTGACTCTTTTTTATCATAGCCTCTTTTTTAGCATAGGTTATTTTGCGAAAACCGAATGTTGATCCAAATCCCGCATATTTCACAGGAAGTCCCACTAAAACTTTAAAATCGAGAGCCAACAATTTTCCATAGTCTTTCGTAGGCACTTTCTTCGTGAATATAAGTGATATATCATTTAATAGAAAATTTAATCTGTAATTAGGGTGCCGATATGTTTTTATTACTTCGGCATTCAACTTGGTTTCGTTGGCCGGCTTCGTGAATTCTCCATACCTGTAACAAATCAAACAACTAGTCAACCCAGAAGCAAAAGTTGTAAAATACATTTTCTCAAACTTGCTACGAAATGTTGATGTTACTTATTTTAAATTAAACCCGGAAATACTATGTATCCGGTGTCATGTGCTAAGATGATATGTAAAGAGATTTCATGTATTTATTTCACACCTAGGACTGCAAACAAACTGTCATTTGTTTTGAAACGTCAAATTGTGACACTAGGTCTTGACATTCAGCCACAGAAAAAATAATAATTTTGAGAACTAATGTCTATACCACCAGTTAAAAGGATACCTTAAACGGATTAAAAAAAAATTAGGCGCGAATGTTTTTTTTTTCAATATTTTACGGTACTGTACTATTTGGTTTATTTACAAAAAAATAGTATGGTTCGTCGAAATCAGTTCGTTTTATTTCATGGCAAGTTTGAGAAAAGCACTATACAAATCTCGGCGAGAAACAGGGTTACAGGCCGCGTATCCCTATCTGGCCTCAGTTCCTTCGGCCAGATATATCTACTTGGCCTGTAACCCTTTGTTTCCCGTCCTCTATAGTAATGTACTATTTCCCAAACTTGCTACGGAATGTTGATGTTACTTACTTTTTTTTAAATTTATTTTTAAAGTCCTTTGTAAAAAATACATATCGGACTGTTACTTACTTTAAATGAAACCCGGAAATACTATGTATCCGGTGTCATGTGCTAAGATGACATGTAAAGAGATTTCATGTATTTATTTCACACCTAGGACTGCAAATAAACTGTCTTTTGTTTTGAAACGTCAAATTATGACAGGTCTTGACATTTAGCCACAGAAAAAAAAATAACCTAAGAACTAATGTCTATTATACACCACCAGGTAAAAAAATATCTCAAACAAAAAAAAAGTTTGGCGCAAATGTTTTTTAATGTTTTATTATACTGTTTATTTACGAATTAAATAGTATGGTTCGGCGAAATCAGTTCCTTTTATTTCATGGCAAGTTTGAAAAAAACACTATACTGAGTGTTTGGTTAGCGGTGTCGGAGCTTTTAAGGGCTTAAACTACAATCAATTTTATCGATAATATATTACCATACAATTATTTTTTTTGTGCCAACGATAATTAAATGGCAGCCATTTTAAAATTTCAAACAGACGAATACGGGCGCACGTGATATTTCTGGAATTATACGTTTGTTATCGGTCCTATCCTTGCAAAAAAATCTCTTTAGAGAGCTCGTTAGATAAGCAAACTAATTAAGCTAATTATTTGACTCAACTATCTGAACAACAAGGCAAAAAAAAATTTTTTTAATTAAAAATAGTAAAAAATTCACCTTAATTTTTCAATTAATTTAATTTTGCATGAAACCTAGGTCGTTAAGATAGGTTTTTGGTTTTGTTATTTATTAGTACAGTATGTTAGCTAAAAAATAACACCATAATTACAGTTATACCTTAAGTACTTTTGGAATTACAAGTGCTCAAACATACACCAAAACAGGTGCATTTAGCGTTCCCGATGCAAAATCCATAAACAAATGAATGTCAGCTCAGCAGTGTACTGACACTACTGACTAGTGAAGTAGCTGCCTTCCATCCATTCAGTGCATGTTTGAGCACTTCTAAAATTCCTAAAGTACTTAAGGTATAACTGTAATTATGGTGTTGTGTTTTAGCTAATAAAAAAAAAATTGTATGGTAATTTACCGATAAAATTGATTGTAGTTTAAGCCCTTAAAAGCTCCGACACCGCTAACCAAACACCCTGTATAAATATCGGCAAGAAACAGGGTTACAGGCCGTGTATTGCTATCTGGCCTCAGTTTCTTCGGCCAGATATATATACTTGGCCTAGAACCCTTCGTTTCCCGTCCTCTGTAGTAATGTACTATTTATTATAATGACCGGAACCTCGCTGCCGCGCACAACCACGATACACGCCAGGGAAAAACACTTTTTGAATAGAATGCTGTGCAAGAGCCCGCTGCGCACTTAGTTTTTTTGAGAATTCTCGAAATAGCCTCATATTTTAAGATGTTTTATACTCTTTATTAAATCAAAATTTTATGTAATTAGCAACATTGTATTTTCCAATTAGAAGAAAGAAGAAGAAGAAAGAAAAACATTTATTTGTGACGCTTACAGTACAAACATAAACATAAACAAGACAACATAGGAAAATAAAAAATAAAAATTAAATAAAAGAAAGTAAGTGGTGTGTGCATCACAAAATGGACCCAACTCAGCATATTGCCGACTAAAAAAATTATGATCATTTGACGCTGGTCTTCCGTAGGGCCCATTCAGTGATGCCACGACGCCCATGACAGATAACACAAAGAGTTACAAACATTAAACATTAAAACAAAACATTACCACATAACAACATAAAAAATAATTAAAATTACTATCCACATACACAAATATTAAACACTTTTTTATTTTAATTACTCCATTAACAAAGAATTTATATACCAAAGAACGAAATTAGAACCGTTCTTTGTATGAATAAAAAACCGGTATCCGATCCCTGGGGCACTACGCCATTTGTTAGTAGAAAACAATAAAAAAAAATAACACGCCTAAAAACATGCACTATTTCATTAACCTCGCACTTTTAGAACTCAATCTTGATTTTATCTGAAAACCTTAGTCCTTGAGTGCACGTACTTTTTTATTTAAACTTATTGATATTTATTAGTATTGACTTAAAAATATATCTGCAAACGTGTTAATGAAGTAACATTTGTGTCAATTGGTCCAGTAGTTTCGGAACAAATCGGCTGTAACAAACGGATAGACAGACAGATACGCTATTGTTCCTTTAAGGTTTCCGTTTTTTCTTTTTGAGGTACGGAACCTTAATAAAAAACCATTTGTTGGCATCAGCATATGTCTATGCTGCCGTCCTATACCTAAAACCGGCCTAAGCAGCAAAATAGTAGTTTTCAATTGAATAAAGATTCTGAAAGAGGAATTAAAACCCTATAGACTGGTCTTGGAATCATATTTTTATCATTTATATTCACGGAGATACTCAATCCAAATACCCCGCTAAGTGCAGTATAAGTTGATAGATTACAATACTATAAAATGGCAAATCTACATTACATAGCTATAAGTAATGTTAAGGTACTTAGCAGTTGTATTCATTTAATGATTAAACTGCATGATACGCAGCTAAAAACACGTTACTTGACAAAAACTGTTTATATCCTCGTTTAAGTCCTTTTACCCTTTTATTATTATTTTTTTGTTACGCACTTTTATTGTCTGATACTACATTAAAAAACAGCTTCTACGCTTAAACATGGCTAAAGTCCCTTAACCTTTTATTAATAAGAACTTAATTACGATTTCGGCTACAAATACAACACTAAAACCTAGTGACTTAGTTTAAACGGATGAAAACTACAGAAAAAAATACAATGTTACAAGACTAAAAACACGCTAATCAACAATACTACGCTAATACCCCGCAAAGTGCAAAACCCCTCCGCTCAGATCTGACCGCCGTGGCCGGCAGTTCACTGTGCGGCGCTCGCGCACGAGGTTGTGTAGTTATACAATACAATAACTCTTTATTGCACCTCAAAGACAAATACAAAACAAATAATAAAAGTACATGTTATAGAAAGAGGTAAACAAAAGGCGGTCTTATCGCTAAAGAGCGATCTCTTCCAGACAACCTTTGGGTAGAGGAGATAAGAAAGTAAAAGTTGATAGTATTTAGGTGGTGCAAAACTGAGAAAAATGGTCTGATGGCTAAGGAATGTAAAAATAAACACAAAATACAAATACATAAATACACATAGAAATACATACACATTTTATAAAAATACAGATACATCACGTAATAGTGAAACTATGAGAAATAATTAGTTTAAGTCAATTGGAATGAAAGGAGAAAATAAATAAATAATTCAAAACTATGGAAGTGACCGTGTGGTGACGGTAGTAAGAATACATTTGTCACCACCCCAACTCTTCCCGCGGGTGTCGTAAGAGTCGACTAAGGGATTAAAGTGTCACTGACCATACTTTGATACAAGATTGATGATGGGCAGCAGCGTCATCATAGTGGACACATTACTGCGATCGCCAATCCGTTTGCCCAGCGTGGCGATTATGGGCATTTACCTCCTAATGCGTCTATACGCATAGTATAGTTAATAGGAGAGGCCTACGTCCAGCAGTGGACCGAGATAGGCTGATGAAGTGAAGTGAAGTGAAAGAAGGAAGTGACAGATAGTGTTTCTTAAGTAATGTTTTGAAGGATGCAATTCGGCACGTCTTAATTCAATAGGGAGTGAGTTCCGTAGTCGAATAGTTATCAGTGACGGCTGCATGTTTATCACCGCAAAATGTCTGGAACGCGACGGTAAGTGTGTAATATATTAAAGTTATGTGTACAGTAGTTATTCTGCATATTATTTAAGACTATATAATATTTATTGACAATATAATGTTTATTGTTGTCAACCAAACATAAATACATTTTTGATGAGCTTTAATATTTTAGTTAGATGTTCACCTTTTTCATTTAAAGGGTGTAGCAGGATATCCTTGGAAAAAGTGCCCCCAGAGGTTTTGGTTTGAAACTATAGTCAAACAATGACTTTTAAAGCGGCAACACCATGCACAAATTTTGGACCCCCTCTTACCCCCACTAACCAGCGAAAACCCCAATAACTGAAAAACTGTTTTATTTTTTTTCTCCTAAACTATGTTAGTGATGGTTTCCAAATTTTGCAAATATAATACTATGGCCTAAAGTTATTATCAAAAAAGACAGCCTTCTTGGACTTCATACACATTAAAAAAACAGTAAAAAAAATTACTTTAATTTTGTACCTACCTCTAGTCAAACTTGTTATACAGGTTTAACAAGTTTGGCTAGAGGTAGGTACAATCACCATTTTTTTTATATGTGTCTACATCTTATCTAGATAATATGCAAGTTTCATGTGCCTAGTCTAGGTGGATCATAGCGAAACATTTTTTTGAAATACTATGGTGCCTACTACGGTTTTACAATAATAAAAAATAAGCAACCGCCAGCGACAAGGAATTTCAATTTGAAAAGGTGGTGCTAAATAATTATAAATTAAACTCATCAGTGCTTATTGATACTACCATTTTGTGTAATATTTAATAATGAAGACGAAAGTCTTTCATCATAATATTGTGAGGCCGTAGTAGGCACCATAGTATTAAAAAAAAAATTCTCGCATTGACGCACCTAGACTAATTAGGCACATGAAAGTTGCAAATTATCTAGATAAGATTTAGACACATATAAAAAAGAAATGGTGATTGTACCTCTAGCCAAACCTGTTATACAGGTTGATTTTTTTTATGAATATATTTATTACCTACTCACATTCAAACAATAAACTATTTGTATTTGTATGAAGTCCTAGACGGCTGTCTTTTTTAATAATACCTTTAGGCCGTAGTGCAAAATATAGAAACCGTCACTAACATAGTTTAGGAGAAAAAAAATAAAACAGTTTCACAGTTATTGGGAATATTGGGGTTTGTGTGGGTAAGAGGGGTCCAAAATTTGTGCATGGTGTTACCTCTTTAAAAGTCATCGTTTGACTATAGTTTCAAACCAAAACCTCTGGGGGCATTTTTTCCAAGGCTACCCTGCTACACCCTTTGTTGTAGTTTTTCGCTGAAGGTATTGTTGTACCTGACTGTTACCTAATAGAATACATATTATTATGTTGGTTTGTTAATTATATATACTACAAAATTATCTACAATAGAATTTCTAGTACAGTCACTCTGTCGCGCGCGTTTGTTTATATCTATAGAAATAAGAAATATGTTAGGTATTAAAGGAAATCCTGTAATACTCGTAAAACGCCGCAATACAAACAAAGCAACCCATGTAAGTTGAACTACATGTAATATTATAAAGGTTTCGGCAGAGGTAAGGGTGAACACCGTGACTTTCACTTACCGTAAGAGGCTATAGAAAAGCCCGCTGCCTTTACAACTTAATCAGACTACTTCCTAAACTTATTCTTAAAACGTCACTTTTTGCCATCACGCTTTATTTTATAGGCAAATATTTATTATTGTCTTTAATTTCAGGCATTTAATAAGCTCGAGAATCCAATGTATGATAGACTCCTGCTGTAATCAAAATGAAGAAAGACAACCTTCAATGCAGCGTTAAAATATATTATAATGCAAAAAAATAGAACTAGAGTAACTCTGTAGACGTAAGAAATATCCTACTTTCCATCATCCATAACATATAATAGGCAATGTCGGGCATGGTAGACGATTTGAAGATGATAATAATTAAGTATTGAAGTTTTATAATTGATCTCGTTTGTTAATTAAGGAAGAAATAATAAATAAATTTTATAAATTGTTTTGTTACGGGTAATGACTAGTAAGCCAGAAAGGCTAGTATACATTTAAATCTGTTGTATTTGACAGTTACTTTACTTTATAGTCAACATATCGAAGGGTGAAAATAAATGATAGTAGACGTACGGTCTATGTAAACGACAGTCATAATTTGACCCGTCGATACGTTAACTACAGTAAAGTGAATGTACAATAAGCTTATTGTAGCTTACATTTATACTAGCCCTTCTGTAAAGTAAGTGGGCGAAAGTGAAGTTAAGGTAGACAAACAAGTTATTTTATACTTTTTCCGGCCAAGGTCTGTAATTAACATAACTTTACTGTCCTCGGTATGCAATCTACTAATTCGATAATTCTGATGTTACTTAATAAGACTAAATAAGTTTTCACAAAAAATATTTTTGTTTATTCTTATGAACTAGAAGTAATGTTGTTTTTTGTTTTCTAATTATAAAAAAAGTTTAGGCTGATTTTTCGTTTTGTTTCGCATTTGAATTAAAAAGATTTATCATACACAGTCTTACAGTCTTGTTTCATTTATTTTAAATAGGTATTAAATCCCTTTAATTGTTACTTGTAAAGTGTAGGTTAACGAGGACTTGCTATAACAATAAATAAACCATTTAGATAACATTACAAGATTATAACCTAGTTATCGGAAATGATCTGTCATGTAACGTGTTTTATGCTTAGGAATTCATACAACTAGCTATGATTTTCACAGTTATTTCATAGTTAAAAAACAGCTAAAGTCCAGTAGCGTGTTTATATCATTCTTTTTTTAACTAGTAATCCTACACATAAAGTACTATAAACTCTTAAAGTGACTTAGTCGTTATTAAGCTATGCATTGCGTATTCTGCAAAGTATAAAAACAATACTATAAACACGTTAAGTACTTAGCCGTTATTTAGATATGAACTGGTAATTATGCAACGCTATAAAACGGCAAAGGTATACTTAACGGGGGTTTAAAGGTAAAATCGCTTGCATTTTTGTAATTCTTTGCAACACTAAAACACAAAAATGGTAATTTCTCATAAATATTACATTCGTTTTTAAAATGGTGCACATACAATGTAAGCCTGAATTTAGTTTTAATTTTTTTATAACAGTAGTTCGGAATAAATCTTAAGATTTTCTAGAAATATTTACTTTTAACTTTTTTGCTCATAACTCAAAACTACAATTTATGGGTTAGATAGGTTTTAGACAAAGGACGGCAGTATGGGGCATGCGCTCGCATCGTCGGAGACATCTGAAGCGCGCGCAGGGCAGCGTGCGCTATTTACGTTGCAGATAGAGTGAGACAGAAAGCGAGACAGCACATCGTGCGTGGGTAGTCACAAGTTGCTGTATTCTCATCTACCCGATTTCTGCACTACGCGATGTTGATTGAGAAATCCGATATTGTCGTCTCGCTCGCGAGTTAGTACGAACTAGGCGCGGATAAACTTAGATTAAACTTTTTCCAAGTAACTGTTCCATACCTAAATTATCTATCTGTTAATTGTATATAAGGCGATATCTGATTTTAATAAACGTTCATCATTTGCCACTGTTAGAATCTCTATGTCCTGCCTGGGCATCCATACGTCGGACTCCAGCAGGCATTTTCGGGGCATGTGTGTGTAAGGTTTGCAAATGAATCAATTCACTTTCGAGTATTTATACTTAGTATTTGGTACCGACTATTAATAAATTATTTATTAATAGTCTGTAAATATTGTATGCTATGATATTTGGAATTTTATATCATAAATTGTCGGTACCAAATACTTAGTACAAATACTCGAAAGTGAATTGATTGATTTGCAAACCTTACAGTGCCCCGAAAATGCCCGCTGGAAACCGACATATGGCTCATCAGAGCTTGTTTGCTGGTCGGAGTGGCAGCGGTCCGGTTGGATAACCACGGCTAGACTATGGACCTAAGTAGGTACCTAAAACATACAAACAGTACCTGATATTAAAATTATATTTTTGGTTCCCCCTACCAAGACAGTGAGCCGCACTGAGGACCCAGTTTTCTGCTATGAGGCAACCGGTACAAAATCTGGTATGAGGGCTCCGTTTCTTTTGTAGAATCACTGCAAATGGAAACTCGTTCTTCAAGTCAGTATCTCCGTCGAATACCCTGAGGTCGCCTCGGTTGCGGACGCTACCGACATCAGCACTTACAGCTATAAGTACTCCCAGAACATGTACAGAATGCATTTTGAAATAAATCAATTCTAAACTGCTCCTCAAACACGGCCAAGTGCTATGACTGAACTAAATCAATTTCTAAACATAAAAGAGATGCAATAAATAGTTATCGCGAGTAGTAAAGTGATTTTATTATTATGTTTTCACCACAAACCAATAGGTATAGTCACCATTCGATATATCGTAACGTCAGAAGTGTTTCAAAAACATCTTAATATGCCTTTATTGTCCGAACGATAATGCGTGTGCAGATATGTTTGTACGCTTCAGGCGGTACGATATATCTGTTGTTGGTGACTGTACATAAAAATGCAGATAAGTTATGTTGCCACAATTTATCATCAATACAATATGTACTTACGAAACTTAACATGTATAATAATAATGGGCTGTCCCAGAAGTAAAGAGACAAGATTCGAATGAAAATTTTTAATTAAAAAATCTTACAAAGCACTACTATTTACGTTTAGTTAAATTCAGGATTTCATTTTATTTGCTATTTTATATTAAATTTGCTTGTGCAAAGCCTCTGTAGCCAATTTTTCTAAGGTTGATTGCTACTCGTCTCATTACAGCTTTTCGAGACCTAGCTGCCACAATTTTAGCCAATTTAGTCCATCTATGCTTAAATCCAGTCAACGATTTAGGTTTTTTTGTTTGTTTTTTATACTATCGTTTACACAAAGGTCAATAAGCTTCAATACCAGGAGCTTGGGGAACATTTGGGGCGTTGTTATGTTTTTGTATAAAATCTATACCTGCAGCCTCTAGATGCTGAGTGACTTCCGAGGCGTAGTGGCATGACGCCATATCCGGCCAGAATATAATTTCTTCCCTCTGGGAATGCTTATCTATGAACGAAATTTATCGCATTATCATACATTCTCTCAAATAAATACGTGCGTTCATAGAGCCTGTGCAAATATATGGTCAAGACGTATTGCCATTTTGGTCTATGGCTTGCCAAACGAGATATTTATTGAAATATTTGACCTTTGTTACAATTTTTTGCGGGTAATCTACGGAGTCTCGTCGAGTCGCATGGTAGCATTGCTTCCCAGGAATATCCGTTGGGTCCACGGACTCCACGGTCACGTAAGTCTCATCATCAATTATGAGAACTTTTTTCAGTGTTTTTTCATACACTCTTCGGCATCCTCTTTTTGCTCGCAATTCCTGGTTCTTAAAGTACTAAGGAACTGACAGTTTTGCATATTGCTTCAAGCTTTAGGTTGCATGTTTTAATACGAGCTATACTTGACTTCGATATTTTCGATTTATCCGCAGCAGTTCTAAGAGACATCAAAGGATTCCGTTCATACACTTTTTTTACTTTATTTATGTTCATAGAGCTACGGAAATAGTACATTTTTTTCGCGGAATATTCTTTAAAATATATTCATGCGATTCTTCAAAACGCTTTATAATTCGATACAAAGTAGTTATCCTTACTCCCTCTGAAGAAAAATTACATATCGTGTTTGTTTTTCCATGACATTCATAATTCTGAACAACTCTTTAGCAAATATGTACATCATGATCAGCTCTTTTCATTATTAAACTTTCAATAATACAATCTTATTTCCCGCAAATTTTTACAGATAGGAGGCATACGGTGGCGATACCAGTTATTTTTATTAAGAAAATAAAAATATTTTTAAATAGTTCCAAATTTGAAATTTGTCTCTTTACTTCTGGGACAGCCTATATCTCAATGACAATTTATAATTTTTCTTATTATAATATATGACACTTGAGTCCCACTTGGACAATATCGGGATAAAATGATTAAATCTATACATTTCTGATTCTTCTATTTATTTAACCCTCTGCTGGTAGCCTCTGTAATACCGTAGCCATAGGTCATAATCTCATAATGACATAAATGAATAATAAAGACAATGTGCAATGGCACAGTCATTTAATTAAGAGAGACTATAGAAAGTTGCTTTCTATGGTATTCCAGAATCATTTATTTGTGGCATTATCAAATAATAACATGGAACATTTTGAATGAACAGACCTCATTGTTATGTCATGAATTTAATTGTTTATCAGTCTAGTAAACCAGTAAATCTAAAGATCACAATATGTTCATGTTGGTACTGAGTAACAAGAACTAACTTTAATACCTAGATATTTAAATGATTTGTACTGTCACTACTGGCTACTAAATATTTACTTTAGAGCTATTTGTGGTACAGCAAAATACAATGACACATAAATCCTAGATATTACCACTAAATTGCATTAACTGCAAATGTAGACTTAACTATATAGTATGTGAAACCTGTGGTGGATGTTTTGGTGTGTAATTTTGATTTAATTTTTTTTTCCCAATGAAAATACTACTCACTGTTCAGTATTTAAAGATGAAGTAAGTAGCAGAAGCTAGTTTAATGCCTTAGGTAGATTCTTCAATAAATTTCCTTACTGCATAGTGTGCAGGTGATTTAGTAGATATGAAATTGTAACCTAACCATTTATTTTGTGTAAATGTCTGTGACTAACTGTAACTTCTGAACAAATAATCTAGACAAGATAAAAATGCAAAGGGAAGAGGGAAACCTAATAGATTTTGGTTAAGTACATTGGTGGTGGCAAACAGGTACCTACATGGCCTGCTCATTAATTAACACTAGTAGGTTTTATATATTCCTAGCTCCGACACACATAACACCCTGTACATTTTCTGCTTCAACAGAATGTACTTTGCAAGCCATAACCGTGCCACATGCATATTATTATAGTCAAATAATTTTAGTTTGTGCAAAAGTTCTCCGTCGACTGAAAGACCGTCTATCCGTCTGTCCGCTGCATAGCCCATTGTTTAGTTTTTTCTAAAGCCATTATTTTCGGAGATAACCGCTCCAGAAGAAAAAAACTTTGGATCCATCGGTCCAAAAAATATTTAAAAAATCATGAAAAATGAGCTCACATATATAAATAAACAATAATAAATATCTTGGGACATCTTACACAAATCAACCTAGTCCCACGGTAAGCTCGATTAAGGCTTGTGATGTGGGTCCTAGGCGACGATATATATAATAGATAGATACATGTAGATACTTAAATACATAGACAGCCATGACCAAGGAACAAATATTTATGATAAATAAATACACAAATAATGCCCTTGCCGGGATTCGAACCCGGAACCTCCAGCTTCGTAGGCAGGGTCACTACCAACTAGGCTACGGAGGCTGACATAATATTATAATACTTAAAAAAAAAACAATTTTGAATCAAATCGGCCCGCTGTTTTGGAATAACTACGGAACCCTACACTGAACATGGCCTGATATGCTTTTGGCCGGTTTTTTTACTTTACTTTCAACAATAATTTAATGAAAATCATCAAAATTATTTATAATAGTATTTCGTAATTTAGTGTAACTCACAAATTGAAATCCAATTGCTTTTGAGCCATACAATACAGATGGCGCTTATAGTATTTTTTTTTACATTGACATTTATAAAAATATGGTGAGTACATTTGGAAGGACATATTTTGTACTTACAAATTCGTACTTACGTTAAAATATTGTCTATGATTTTTTGAAACCCTTACATACGTTACTAAAAACGTAGAAACCTAATAAAATGGCAAAGTTTTTGTTAACATATTCGAATTTTTTTTTCTGGATTGCAATATTTTATACAGTGTGTTAACATTATGCAGGCTTTTATTTGAACCGAGGATTGAGATGCAGATTCTTAGCCAAACCATGTGCATTATTTGTTAAAAAATCCTAATTTTAAAAGTAATTATCTTTCTTAGAAAACTTAATTGAGAAGCAATGTACTTCAAAATAAATCGTTAATTGGCACTTGACAATGACAGATCGCAGCTACTCGCAACGTTTGACAACTAAGCAGTACACGCGTTACATTCATCGTTCGAACGAAATAAAAATAATTGTACAGTTAATTTAAATATTTGTCAACTCTTAATACTTGAAAACGATTGCCAGTAATGCGTATTATTACCCATTTTCGTAAAAGCCTGGGTCATGGTAACACACTGTATACACCGTTCGATCGAGCAGGAAATTTGCAGTCGAACGGTATACTTAACTCAATTTCGTCATTTTGGTTGTTACATTAATTCATATTACAACCGACGAATAATTTATACAAGGTGTAATCGATAAGTGTTTACAGACCATAATTATGAGAGATATCAGAAAACTTTTAACTGATATCGAAAGTACGTTATCCAGCAAGTATTTTTTTTTGTTCGCACAACAAAGTGGCTCCACTCCACCTGATCGTAAGTGAAAAGTAGAACCCAAATCGCGGCGGCAACGAACAGGGTAACCTGTTAGTTGCCACCGCCTTGCTGGCCCGCTAGATGCTTCTTCACGCTTCGTTTAAAGGGTCCCAACTTATAGGTATGCGGAAACACATATGCCGGTAAAGAATTCCACTTTTTAATAGTCCGGCATATGAAGGAATTGCCGAATTTCTTAGTACGTGTGGGAATATTTTTCACGGTGAAGGAGTGACACCGCAAACCGGCACGTGTGGTTTTATAACGGAAAGGGGAGGGCGCACGGAGGGCGGGATGAGGGAAAATAACTCTTCAGAACACTCACCATGGTACAGGCGATAAAAAACGCTCAGAGAGCCAATGTATATAACCCACTTATATATATTTTTAAATGTAATCAGAAATAGCCCCAATATTAACTTCAAAGCCTTCCATACATTTAATAGGTAACCGTTCTTTCAAAGACTAGTTTAATACGACCAAGGCAAATCAAATCAAATCAAATCAAATATCTTTATTTTGCATGAAATATGGTACAATAGATGGGTTTGAATATAAAGAAGCACTTTCATTTCACCGTTATCAAATGATTAATTTGTCTTAAGTTAACCACTTACTCCATATCAATTTAATTCCACATGTTTTTTTCTGATATCTCTCATATTTACGGAATTATGGCCTGTAAACACTTATCGACTACACACTGTAGATAGACGCAATAATCCCAAAGTAACATTTTATCCCGGTTGACCTTAATTGTCTATCTTTAGTCCATGAATATATTTTGTCAAATTCACTACAAGTATTTTCTTCTATTTACTACATTGTCAATTGCCCTCAGTTATGCTACGCTAAACGTCTCATTGGCAAGGTGTTTAAATATGTACTTCAAATTACTTTTCAATAATAAAACATGTACAATAGTTTTTATTTTATCTTCTGTAATCAACCTAAGTCGTCTCCTGTCAAACGACTATGGGACACTGGATCAACTTGAAAAATAATTGATGAAGCTACGAATTCATGGTATTGGAAATCCACTCTAAATATGGACTAACAGCTGTATAGGCCACAACGCCTTTACCTGGCATTCCGCTCCTGCATATACCAATAATACGTCCCTCGTACACCAGTGGTCCTCCGGAGTCTCCTTTTCCAGCCTGCTGGCGTTTCCTGGAACACTTTGGCGCTACACATAGTCCACCGTTAATATTACGTGGAGACAATGTTGAATACTTTTCGCAAGGAATTACTACAGCTTCCCCAACTTGAAGGGGGATAACTTGACTCTTTTTTATCTGAGCCAAGGTTATTTTGCTAAAATCGAATGTGGTTCCAAATCCTGCATATTTCACAGGAAGTCCCACTAAAACTTTATAATCGAGAGCCAACAATTTCCCATATTCCTTCTTAGGCACTTTCTTCGTGAATATAAGTGATATATCATTCGCTTTAAAACTTCTTCGGTAACTAGGGTGTGGATATGTTTTTATTACTTCTGCATACAATTTGGTTTCGTTGGCCGGTTTCGTAAATTCTCCATACCTGTAGCAAATCAAACAACTAGTGAACCCAGAAGTAAAAGTTGTAAATTACATTTTATACTAATGACTGAAACCTCACTGCTGCGCACAACCACGCTACACGCGAGGGAGGGAAAGTACTTTTTGTATCTAAGGCTGTGCAAAAGCATGCTGTGCACTTAGTTTTTTTGAAAAACCTCGAAATAGCCCAATATTACAAAATGTTTTATACTCTTTTTGTAGTACTCAAAATTTAATGTAAATAACAACATCGTATTTTCAAATATTCCATTAACAAAGAATTTATATACCGAAGAACGAAAAATAATGAAATTAGGAACGTTCTTTTGCATGGATAAAAAAACCGGCCAAGTGCGAGTCGGACTCGCGCACGAACGGTTTCGTAGGAACAAATTAAAGGAACCTATCTCAAAAACTATGATAGTACATTTCGACACAAGTGCAAACAATTTATATAGTGTAATAACAACCCATATCCTTACCAATTTTAACTACTATAGCATTTATAGTTTCCGAGTAAATCGGCTGTGACAGACGGATAGGCGAATGCCTCCACTACACGTCTGCGGATGGGTCCACGGACGTCATCGCTGG
The DNA here is from genome assembly GCA_025490895.1 of Thaumatotibia leucotreta. Taxonomy (NCBI): domain Eukaryota; kingdom Metazoa; phylum Arthropoda; class Insecta; order Lepidoptera; family Tortricidae; genus Thaumatotibia; species Thaumatotibia leucotreta. The sequence continues at coordinate 5,139 of JALPQI010005247.1, read as the reverse complement.
TTGAGTCCACGGACGTGTAGAGGGAGTGATTTGGTCATCTGCGGTAGGTATTTGACGTCCGCGGACGCGTCCGCCACAAATCCGCTTGTTGTCGGTTTTTGTGGCCCGGATCAAAGGGCTTGTAGCGGATCGACACGCGAGAGAAATCGCTACCGCTTATGAGCTTGTGCAACCGCATATCACGCCACCTCCGCGCGTCACCTATTGTCCAGCGGCCGGCCCGCGCCCGCGCCCCGCGCCCCGGCGGACCCAGGACCTGCGCGGCCGCAGCCCCGCCAATGCGATTTAGACTCTGGTACTGATTGCACGCGCGCTTAGCTTTGTATCGAATCGAGACACTCGCGAATTTGCTCTGTAAAACGCTTTTGCTTTTTGCTTGTTTATTTGTAGTTTCCAATTGTGCTTTCGCTTTTGGCTTTGTGTTATTCCTATTCCAAATTTAGTGTTCTATCTTTCCTTTCTGCTTTAACCTTCATTCGTGTGTTTGTAAATTTCTTGTGTAAATAAAATAGTTACATAAATTAGTGCCGTGCGTTTAGTCTTAAACTTTACTGCATTCCCATCCGATACTGAGCAACCTTTCTGGGTTCGATTCCCAGATTCGCATTCCTCATACTTCTACATTGGTGACAGCCCGACTTTGAACAACATGGGCGGCGATGGAGCTGGATCTGGAGAGCCAGGAGCGGGAGCACAAGGCAGCGGCGTGGGCGCAGGTTCGACGCTAACCGGCGCCGGCCCGGGAATCAAGTTGAGCGGTGGTTCAAGTACAAACGGTAGCGGAATTTCAAGCGAGTTGTTTCGTGTTGGTGTTCGCATTCCACCATTCTGGCCAGAGGAACCCGAGGTATGGTTTGCACAAGTGGAACTACAATTCGAACTCTCTAATGTCACGAGTGATGGTACCAAATTTAATTTCGTGGCATCGCAGCTCGACCAAGAATACGCAAGAACTATGAAGGATATATTAGTTAATCCACCGAGGACAGGCAGGTACGATAAATTTAAGAGTGAACTAATAAAACGCATTTCGGCGACTCGAGAAAAGAAAACTCTTCAACTGATTCAGCATGAAGAATTGGGTGACCGCAAGCCGTCACAATTCTTGCGTCACCTGCGTGATCTGGCTGGACCTACCATTCCAGACGAATTTATTCGTACCATTTGGGCTAGCCGTCTCCCACCTAATGTGCATACAATAGTAGCTTCGCAGCCGAACCAGAACTTGGATGACGTAGCAGAATTGGCCGATCGGGTCAATGACGTCACTAAATCTTCTGCCCACGTCGCCGCCGCTACAGCCAGCACCGCTCTTGCAACCAATACCACGCAAGGATCTACTTTAGAAGCCAGGGTGGAAGAGTTGACACGCCAAGTAGAATCCTTGCTCCGAAACCAAGGTACCTACTCCCGCTCTCGTTCTCATAGCAGAGGCAATTTCCATCGTCGGGGTTCCAGATCTAAGTCTAGGTCACGCCAGAGATCTCGTAGCCGACCGGACGGACACCCGCATTGCTTGTACCACTACCAGTTTGGGGGCAACGCCAAGAACTGCAAGGCTCCATGCAGCTTTAATTCATCGTTAAACTAAAAAGGCAGCATTTGGTGGCCGCAAATGTCTGCCCCGTGTCATCAGGCCGCCTGTTCGTTACGGACCGTAAATCAAAGGTACAATACCTCGTCGACACAGGTTCGGACCTGTGTGTTTATCCACGGTCAGCCGTCCGGGCGCCTTCAAACAGCAAGACCAAGTACCAACTCTTCGCTGCAAATGGTACACCAATACCCACCTATGGCTACCTCAATCTTCACCTGGACCTGGGATTACGAAGGGATTTTGAATGGCGTTTTACCATTGCGGACGTTTCCAAGCCGATCATTGGATTCGATTTTTTAAGTTTCTATAAGTTACTTGTCGATTGCCATAATCATAGGCTCATCGACGCCGTCACGTTCCTCTCAGTAACCGTGCCGTACCATAAAGGAGTCGATAGCATCTCGTCGGTGCGCACAACCCTCAGCGATACGGCATACCATGAGCTACTGAGGGAGTATCCGGAGGTAACTCGTCCAGCTGGTAAGCTAAATACCCCTAAGCATTCCACAGTGCATCACATAAGGACTACTCCTGGCCCACCGGTTTCCAGCCGTCCGCGTCGCCTAGATCCACAAAGGTTACAGATTGCCAGGAAAGAATTCGACGACATGTTGCAGAGTGGAACGGCACGCAGGTCAGAAAGTGCCTGGTCTTCTCCTCTACATCTGGCACGCAAGAAGAACGACGGCTGGAGGCCGTGTGGAGATTATAGAGCACTGAATGCCAGGACCGTCCCAGATAGGTATCCAGTCAGACACATCCAGGACTTTGCTTACCAGCTGGCGGGTAAGAAAGTCTTCAGCACGATTGACCTTGTGAAGGCGTATAATCAGATACCAGTCCATCCTGAGGATATACCTAAAACAGCGATTACCACACCGTTTGGTCTCTTTGACTTCCCGTACATGACCTTCGGATTACGGAACGCTGCACAGACCTTTCAGCGCTTTATCGACGAAGTGCTGAGAGACATGGACTTCTGCTATGGGTATATCGACGACATATTAGTCTATTCTGAGTCTGAAACCCAGCACGAGCAACACCTTCGAAAACTCTTCGAGCGCCTGCAGGAATACGGCGTCCTCATCAACACTGCTAAATGTGTTGTCTGCTATGTAAGCTGGAGCGCTTGCAGAATGTATGTATTAGGTATATATTTGGTCTCCGCAAATATGATCACATTTCTAACTTTCGGTCCCAGCTCGGCTGGCTTCCGATCCGCCAGCGCAGAGATGTGCATATCCTGTCGTTGCTTTTCAACATACTGTTTAATCCTACTTCTCCACCATATCTAACTCAGAGATTTAGTTATCTAGCTATAGGTAGTGACCATCGCTTACGTTCAAGTCATAATCTCATCCTTGCTATACCCCCTAACAAGACACAATCCTATGCTAAATCTTTCACCGTACGTGCTGTGAAGTTATGGAACGGTTTGCCTCTATCCCTCCGGCAGTGCCAGTCTGTGGCATCATTCAAGGCTAATCTAAAGAAGATGTGGCTATCCACCAACGACAATTTAGCTCATTACTGACATTTTAACAGTTCTTTTATTTGTATATATTTATTTTATATAGTATTTATGTATACTGATATGTAGTCTATGTATTGTTTGATAAAAGTTATGTGTGTATTCTATTAATTTAGTGTTTTTTAATTCTTTGTATTCATTGTGCATTGTGTGAGTTTGTCTATCTAATCTTTCGGTTCTCTACTCAATCTCTCAAAGGTTAGCTGGAAGAGATCCCTTATAGGGATAAGTTCGCCTTTGTACCTAAATTTCTGTATAACTGTTTTTGTAACATATTATGTGTACAATAAAGTGATTTACTACTACTACTACTACTAAATGTGTTTTTGGTTAGCCATCGAGACGGATGCTTCAGACGCAGCGATAGGAGCTGTTCTGCAGCAGAAAAAAGAAGGTAAATGGGAACCTTTAGCTTTCTTTTCCCGTAAACTAAGCCCATCGCAGAAGAAGTACAGCCCCTACGATCGCGAGCTGCTCGCGATATACGAAGCGATACGCTACTTCAGGCACATGGTGGAGGCTCGCACGTTCACTATATATACGGACCACAAGCCTCTCACCTTCGCCTTTACAACCCGTCGCGACAACTGTTCACCTCGCCAGTTCAGGTATCTAGACTACATCAGCCAGTTCACCACAGACATTAGATACCTGGCTGGAAAAGACAATACCGTCGCCGATGCACTCTCCCGCATCGAAGAGGTTCTTAGTCCGCCGGTTCTGGACTACCAACTCCTAGCTTAGGAACAGAAGGCAGATGCAGAGTTGCAGACATTGATGGAACACGGGTCAACCACCTCACTGCAGCTTCAGAAGGTACAATACGCCAATTTACCCATCTACTGTGATATCTCTACTGGAGAGCCGAGACCATACATCACTCCCAGTTTACGCCGGATCGCTTTCGACTCTCTACATAACCTCAGCCACCCTGGGGTCAAGCCTACGGTGCGTCTAATTACGCAAAGGTTCGTATGGCCCGGGGTGAGGAACGACTGTCGACGATGGGCCAAGACGTGTCTTCAATGCCAGCGAAACAAAGTGCATAGACACACATCCGCACCTTTGGCACAATTCAAGTTACCTTCAGCACGTTTCCGTCACGTGCACCTTGACCTGGTGGGACCCTTACCTGTTTCTCATAATTACAGGTACTGCCTCACTGCCATCGACAGGTTCACCCGCTGGCCTGAGGCGTACCCCCTGTCGGACATAACTGCCGATACCTGCGCCGCAGCCTTCGTGTCGGGCTGGGTAGCTCGCTTTGGCTGTCCAGAACACATCACCACAGACCGCGGCCGACAGTTTGAATCGCACCTCTTCAGGGCCATCGCAAAACTGACCGGCTCCACTCATCACACTACCACGGCCTATCATAAAGCGGCCAACGGCTTGGTCGAGAGGCTGCACCGGCAACTCAAGGCTGCCATCGCGTGCCACACGAGCACCCACTGGAGCGAAGCGCTTCCTCTGGTTCTCCTCGGAATTCGTAGTGCCTGGAAGGAGGACCTGCAGGCATCACCAGCAGAACTTGTCTACGGCGAGCCACTTCGTTTGCCTGGACAGTTCTTCATACCTTCCAGCGAGCCGGTAGACATTACTGACTTCGCGGGTCGCTTGCGAAGCCACATGAACAAGCTCTCTCCTCACTCAACATCCTGGCACTCCAACCGTCTTTTTTACCTACCCAAGGACCTTGAGACGAGCAGTCACGTGTTTCTCCGGCAGGGACCAGCACGTCGCCCTCTTCAGGCTGCCTACACTGGGCCGCATAAAGTGATAAGACGAAGTGACAAGGCCTACGACATAGAAGTGTCAGGAAAAGAGGTCACGGTAACAGTTGACAGACTGAAACCAGCCTACGTCATGAAGGAAGACGTTCACCAAGCGGTTCCACCATGGACGAAGGACAATACCAACGTGCCCACGCCTGAGAAGAAGACGAAAAGTGGACGAGTCGTCAGATTTCCCGACTACTATCGACCGTAGTTACGGTCTCGGTAGGGGAGAA
>JALPQI010005246.1:0-83144 GCA_025490895.1 Thaumatotibia leucotreta | reverse complement strand
TTGGATCTTAGAATCGATCCGAAAATCGGATTTCACGTATGCGAATTAGTCAGAAATGAGTATAATGAAGAAAATTGCTAAAAAGAGTGGCCGCCATCTTGGATCTTAGAATCGATCCGAAAATCGGATTTCACGTATGCGAATTAGTCAGAAATGAGTATAATGATCAAACTTGCTAAAAAAGTTGCCGCCATCTTGGATCTTAGAATGGACCCGAAAATCGGATTTCACGTATGCGAATTAGTCAAAAACGAGTATAATGATGAAAATTGCAAAAAAGAGTTGCCGCCATCTTGGATCTTAGAATGGACCCAAAAATGGGATTCCACGTATGCGAATTAGTCAGAAATGAGTATAATGATGAAAATTGCAAAAAAGTTGCCGGCATCTTGGACCTTAGAATGGACCTGAGAATCAGATTCCACGGATGCGAATTAATCAGAAACGAGTATAGTAATCAAAATTGCAAAAAAAGTTGCCGCCATCTTGGATCTTAGAAGCGACCCGAAAATCGGATTCCACGTATGCGAATTAGTCAGTTAGAAACGATTATAAAATTATAATGGTGAAATTTGCAAAAAAAGTTGCCGCCATCTTGGATCTTAGAATTGACCCGAAAATGGGATTCCACGTATGCGAATTAGTCAGAAATGAGTATAATGATGAAAATTGCAAAAAAAAGTTGCCGCCATCTTGGATCTTAGAATGGAGTTCCAACCTTGAAACTTCTAATGCCTACTCCATGTCAGGTGGTCGGCGTAGAATGATACCACATGTACTATTTTTTACATTTTTCGATATTATTACATTTATTACAATTCAAAGAATTATTACATGAACTATACGACATTCTTACACAAATCGACCTAGTCCTATGGCAAGCTCAATTAGCTCTACACCGTCAGATATAATGCACACTTTTGTATGAATTTGCGTTATTTGGTCGGCGTATTACAAAGCCTTTGACAAATGCCGCACTACCGCCCTGCAAATAGTAGGTACCGAGGCCGTGTGACGGGTAGTACAAACTTAAAATAAAGTTAGATCTAGTATATTGTTTTAACTTATTTTAAATAATGTTTTGCAGTTAAAAAAAACTATTCTTAAACGTCCGGTGATCTGAGAATCCGATAAATCTAATTAAGGGTGTTCTGTAAGGCTCCCTGTATACGAATTCAACTTATCCAAGCAAACAGTAGAAAAAATAATATTTTAAATTGCCCGTGGTCTCAGTATGTTCGAACGAAAAGAGCGCGCGCGCATGAGGGGCCTTTATGTTTGGAGTTGGGTGCTACGATAATAGACCATATTCAGTTCGTATAAAAGCTATAACAGCTTGCTGATATTTAATCAGCGCTTGAAGCGGTAACCCGTTCCTGGGTTTTTATATTGGTAAGCGCTAACCGGAATTAATTCAAATGAAGCGGTTAATATCTGTTAACCGGTAAGCGAATAATAAGGTTACCGAAATGAAGGGGTTTTTGGAACCCAGCCTTAAAATACCCCGGGGTTTTAAACGGGTTAGGGTAAGCGGGTCCGGTCCCTGCTTGGGCTGCGTTTCCGTCAGATATGTGCGAGGATTGTGCTTCCATACAAATGACACCTATTAATGACTCGAGCGAGGTGTCATTTGTATGGAAACACATCCTCGCACATCTCCGCTTATAATTCGTATCGTGCATCGCTTACCGAACTCCGAATTTCAGTGATTTACTAGAAAAAAACATGTTGTTTTTAATATGAGTTGCTTATTTCAAAGTTACGAAACGATATTATTTTTTTATGTTTATGTACCTACGGTCGGCTCTAATAATATGTATACGATTTTTATCCGTATGTCTTTGACATACGTTCCGAAATGTATACATATTATTAGACGTAACTGTACAGTACTCGGCGATAAAGCTTGCACATCGGTCTCTGGAAAGAGACTCGGAGAGACTTTTAAAGCGTTGTCCCTCTCTAACATTTATCTTTATGCAATATTATTTGTCTCATTCCAAAGACCGATGTGCAAACTTTATCCCTGGGTACTGTATTCATCTACTACTTAACCCTTAAATGCATGACCCTGACAAAGATTTATTCTAATTTGAATTCTGACATGTTGTCAATAGAGTCGAAAATACTTACATGATGCACATATACATCACTATGCATTTAAGGGTTAAAGACTCATCGATAAGATAACAGGATGCTTAGCTAAGGTTGTCAATCGCTATCGCTTGGTAGCGTATCGTAGTTTTCCCTCTCTGACACTATTTCATATTAGTGCGACAAAGACAGTTGGCTGCCTTTCGTTTACGATTGATGATTAGGCGTTAGCGATTAGCAACTTGTCTAAACACCCAGTTATGTCGATGTTTATGTCCGAGCGGAGCAGTCTTTAATGGGTTCGTTTAACTTTCACTGCTGTTGTGACTCGCAGCCGTCAACTGAATACTAGTCCTTAGCGAGCGATGAACGTGAAACGGAGCCATTAATGAGTCCGTCCCGCTCTTAGCGGAAAGCGGGCATTAGTGTTGTCAATCTCTCGTTCCTGAGAAAGCTCAGTGAAAAAGTTCACGTACGACACCCAATTAGCGTGAGATTAAAAAACCTTAATTGTTGTCAGGTTTGTAACGACAGTTAATTGTTGTAAATAGTGTATTTGTAATCTTAAAATTGTAAAATTGATTGAACATTGACCTATTATTCTCAATTTCAAATAAAAATCAAAGTTGAAGTTAATTGTGGGGCCTATAATCTAAAAAATCTTGAACTATCATATATTTTTTTGATTAATTACATTAGACCCTAATATTAAAGCTTAAAAAACTGTATGTAAAGATGGAAGCAAATTAAAATACTACTTTAATTAAGTTTTATAATAAAACTACTGTATAAAATATTATGACCAAAAAATAAAAATTCAATCGACAACTAAGCAAAAAACTTAAATAAAAACTCGGTTTTGGTATTAATTTTATAAAATAAAAGCCATATTTTTATGTAAAAGCGATCAAGTTTAAAATCCTAAAGATATAGTACTTAATTATCGTTACAAACTTGACTAAAATTAAGGTTTAAAAATCTCATGGATGCCCCTAAAACTGCAAATTTCCTCCTTCTAGAAAAATATTTGGGTATCATTATCATGCATAATCCATTGAGAATGAATTTTGAAAAATGCTGCTTCTTCTTAAGTTTGCGCGTAGGCAGCATTATAATCGCATCGATATACATATTCGAAGCAAGTGTTTTGTATGGATTCATAATATGGGATGATTATGGTATGATTTTTTATAATTTATTAGTTATTACATTTAGACCTGACCTCAGATAACGGGACCAGGGATAGAAGAAGAAGTTACATTTAGATGGACTTCTTAGCACCCCTGACCCCGCTAGCACCCTGGCCACTACCATAACCTGGGTATCAGGGGTCACAGAAACTTCGGGAGCCCCTAACAAGATGGACTGATGACCTAGTGAAGGTCGCAGAAGTCCATTAGATACAGGATCGGTCATTGTGGCAATCTTTGGGAGAGGCCTACATTCAGCAGTGGAGTCTTTCGGCCGATATGATGATATGATGACGAAGGCCATTTGTGGCTCTGTCTCTACTGACGTAGCTTACTCTCCAGCTCCAGTGTTTTTCATCATCATCATCAACTTTTCCCAGTCTGTACGTGAGCTTTTCCTATTAAGTACGCGTTTTTGGACGCATCAGGAAGTAGATGACCATAATCGCCACGCCGTGCAAGCGGTTTGACGATCGCAGTAGTGTGTCCTCTATGATGATGCTGCCCATCATCAATCTTCTGTTACGGAGATACTGCGTATTGTTCTCATAACGTATTTGAAATTGAAGTTTAGAATCTCTAAGAACTGACTACGGTTTGTCAGATTAGTTAGCACTAGAAAGCTGAAATTCGGTACCAATATATATTTTAGCTTACCCCCTACCCTACACTTAAAGTGGGGAGTGGATTTGTTTTTTTTAATTTTACTTACTTATATTGTTGGATACGTATTTAAAAATGTGAGTACTTAGAAGTTTTTTATTATTTTAAAATTTTCAGAGATGAACGATATGAAAACAAAAACTAATGTTATATTGATTTAAACTTTCACGATTATCACTCATATTTTAAAGACATGTCATGCGTCACAACGTCAGGATATACTTAAACGCAAGTTTACGCGATTAAGACCCGTTTGTCTTTAAATAAAAACTACTGTTCTTCTAGCTTGATACTTGCCGAATTGATTTCGCCTGTAATTTCAGTGATTTATAACAATTTTTTTTATTTAATTTCAGCAAAGTTGAACACATTTAGAAATGTTGTTTGTTAGTGAATTAAGATAATTATTCCACATAAAATAAGTTCAATCCCCTAGGAGTTTTTTGGAAATTAGTTCAAGTTCCACTGTTCCTTCCAACAACCCCTAGGGGGCCTAGTATTGGCTCCCAAAAGATCACAGACAATGGGTATGCACTTATTTTTAGCCACCCTGTATACTTAGCAAAATGGTTGTCCAATTTTACACAAGTGCATTAATAATGCTTTTCTGAGCATAACATAAATTGATTATTGACATAAAAAATCAATTTAGAAAGTTTTATAATAAAACAATTTAGTTGGATGGGTGAATCGACTTTTTTCTGTCTGTTATTGCCATGGTTGCGGTCGCCTGAGTCACGCTGGTTTTATGTAAAATTATGCTACTTAAATTAGGCAACCATGCAAGTAGTGCATGTCTGTAGATGGCCCATTATGGAACGGGCTTATTAACACCAGAAAATTTTATGTTTGCAAAGTTTAAGTAGGGTAAGTCCAGGACAGGTGCCCCACTTTTTGAAATTGGCTTATAACTCAATAATCAGTAATTTTATTGCAAAACGTAAATTGCGTATGTCAACTCTGGTCCTTAATCTCTTATTTTACTGTACTTGATTTGATGTAAGTCTTACAGGTTTTGTGGAAATCGCACTTTTGTAGACCTCTTAAAAATGGGATAGATGCCTACAGTGGGGGAGAGATGACACGACGCAAAAATGGGTTAGAGGATAGGCGCCCTTTCAAATTAAACAAGGTAAAGTAAATGTAATCAGACTTTTATTATCCATGTAAGAACAATAAAATAAACAAAATTATTATTATTGATCATTAATTAATAAACTATCTTGTACTTCTCAAGAATCAAAAATATTTTTTTATCTATAATTAGTTAAAATTGTTGGCAGGTTAGACCTACTACATAAATCGTCTTCTACTTTTCTTATATTTCTATTATTATAACAGTTTCGTTAGTTTGGTTTTTATTATTATTTCTTGTAATATCACAATCACCTTTGGAATAAAAATATATAAAGAGATCATCATTATCTTATCGCTAACATTGCTAGTGACAGACACAATTAAACCTAATGAAACAATCAAATTATCACTATCAGGCATAGGTATATGTTAGGTACTCGATTACAATGAAACAGCTTTTATTTTGCCGCACCTTGAACAGTAATTACGGAAAGGTGAGCATGTTTCATGGAGCCATTTCTGACACATTATACACTGAATCCAGTCTACTTTCAATATTGTTGAATTATAATTTTCAAAACATTCAACGCAAACATTTTCATCTGAACGATCTTTTCTTGAAATAGGTTGTCTACTTCTCTTAATAGGTATTCCTTTGGTAGCTTTCCCCTTTGTAACCTGCGTAATATTTATATATTCTTCATTTTCGCTGCTAGAATTATATATCTTTAATGGCCTTTTCCTCATTCCTCCTCTTTTCGTCAATGTCAAGTAATCGTCTTCAGATAATTCATTTTCACTGTTTGAACTTAATATTTTTCGAGTCTGTTTCTTTGATTTTGGCTTCTCTCTTTTGTCCTTATTTTCCTTATTCCCCTTACTAGTGCTAGTTTTTTTTTTTGTTTTGTTTCCAACAGTATCCTTTTTTGTTTTGTTCTCCTTTCCTGTTATTTTCTTATTTTTCTTATCTAATGTATTTTTCTTTTTATCAATGCGGTCATCCGAGTTCAAAATTTCCGCAGACTGCTTGCCTCTTTTAGATATGGATACACTAATTTTTGGTATAGGTGATGATTGTTGTAGGAATTTAGATGGGGTTTCCTTAACAGTTGTTTTATTCATTCGTGTTGTCGTGGTATTTGCTGGCAAAGTTTCATTGATCGACATCAGTGATGGAAATGACGGCTCTGTATCATTAAAAATGTAATTTTCAATATTTAAATCCAACTCGTTAAAACAGTCTTCAGGTAGATTCATTAGACTTGGCGATAAAGGCGGCGTGCTATCTTGGGGTTGACAAACATCAATTCTCGCTAAGGGGCCCTGATCCTGCTCATTCGAAGACGTACCTGGTCTTGGCTCTTGCTCGTCTTGTTCGGTATCACCTAACCTATGTTCAGGTATATCCAAAATGGAAACGGCTTCAGGCACATTTTCCATACGTTCTGTTGATGATTCTCCCAAAGCGATGTCTGATATTGCGAATTCTGACTCCGATATGGCATCTGGGTTGACTGGGTAAATGCCACAACCACGAAAGCCACTTATCGCGTTGGCAGGAGTCGCCGCACGAATCCACGCATTGGCTACCAGTTGTCCTGAATTGTATCGGTTAAGTTTTTTGTTTGGATTGGCGCGTATAAACCGGTTTGTCTCAGCATTGTAAAATGTTTTCAGAGGTCCAAATACTGACCTGTCTAGCGGCTGTAAAGCCGAAGTTGTGTGACTAGGCAAACACAGTAGGATCACATCATTGTCGCGAGCAGCTTCTAACATATCGATTGCACTTGAATGCGATGTGTGTCCATCTAATATCAGCAACACTTTTCCTTGTGGCTTGTGAGGGATAAAGTGTTCTGTTAGCCATTTGTAGAACAAGTCTGTGTTGATGTAAGCTGATTTTTTTTGCATATAGACCTTGGAGCCAGGTGGAAGTCCTTCTTCGAATTCTGGTTTTTTATTTACACCTTTCAATATTAGAACAGGAGGTAGAAAATTTCCTATAGCATTACAACAGGCGACTATGGTAATTGTCTCACCTTTTTCGGCAAAAGTTACTGATTTTACGGCTTTTATCCCTTTCTTTGTAATCACTTTGCCAGGTTTATTATTGAATTGAATGCCGGATTCATCCATGTTAAAAATTCTGTCTGGTTTATCCAGCAGGCCATTTTCCGTCAGAACTTTGGTTAGTAATTCAAAAAAGTCTTTAACTTCCATCCTGTTTAAACCTTTTGCTCTCGCAATAGACAAACCTTCAGCTTGTCTCAGTGATATAGTCGGATTTCTCTCAATAAAGTTTTGAAACCATGAATGTCCAGCAATTTCGTTTTCTTCATCAAAATTATGCTTTACTCCCAACTTATTAGCGAACTGGTAAGCTAACTTACGTATTGTAGTTCTATCCGGGGGAAATCCAGCCTCGCCTAGTTTGAGTATATGAGCCACGAGCCTTTTTTCATTTTCAAATCCTAATGTTGGATGATTTCCTGAAACAAATACAATATTCATTGTATTGTATTTGTTTGTATTGGCTTTTAATATTATCATAAAAGCGAAGGTGCATGCGGTAGGCATATATTTTAATACGAGCGAAAGCTTGTGCCATATAAACTGTGACATTGGTTGTATTTCAAGTACAAGAGAAACCACAAGGAATAACAATAAGAGATAGCAATTATTCTAATAACTTTTTAGCGAATAAATATTCGAATAAAATAATATTTTCTTTTTTCATTCACGAATGATTAATTTACGAAACTTGTTGAATTATTTATTTCGTGTATAAAATCTTCACGATAATACCAAAAACAAAAATAATTAATTTGATAAAAAATAAGAATTAGAATAAAATTAACAAAATAATTGTTTTCATTTGATGACCTAAAACAGCAAAGTTTAGTTACATGGTGAAATTATCGAACACGGACGACTAAATACCGACACGAATAATTAATTGGATAGTGTTAATATATTTTACGACGCATTCGTGAATAGTATATGTAATATCATTGTTTAAAAACAATGAGTTTTATTAGTTTTAGATATCATGTTTCTTTAAAACATTTACTACTTAAGAGCTACACAACCGATACCTATCCAAACGAAAATAACGAAGTTATATTTTCCAAAAATGTCCAGGTTCGATTCCTGGACCCTGTACACGTTTTTTTGTAAATTTATGAGTGCAGTTTTTCTTTTTACTAAAATCGTTGTCATGGTTCCTAAGACAATATTTCGCTAGCTGTTATAGTTTCCAAAACCTCCATACTGACCCATTTGGATTGATCACCCTGTATACATATATACGTACCCAGAGTCAATCTTTTTTCGCTGTTTTTGGCAAAACGACGTCTTAAAGTTCGAGATGGTATTCCGTAGGTTCTGGATATTTCGTTAATTCCTTTTTCTCCCTTCTTTATGTCTTCGAAGGCCGCTTGTAGGCTCTCTTCAGACCAGGCGATGTTGCGTGGGGCAACGCCAGGTTTTCTTTTATATTTTCGAGGCATTGTGCCTCCCTGCAACGAAATAATTATTAGAAATAGGATAAGGATAGATGCCCTTAGGGGCATCAATCCTCAGTCAAGTGTGGGTCAACTATCCTTTTCGTAGAGGATAGGTGCCCTTTATAATAAAAAATAAAGTAATGATTATATCATAGTAAAATATATTAATCCATGTAGCTTAAGCTTACGTGCAACCATATCTAAAATTATAGATACGAATTATAAGCAGGTCAAAAGTTATTGGAAAACAAATACTTACGTAAATTAGACTGGCGCTCTCCAACGTGTCGCCGCGGAACGTTTTGGCACACACAGACGAAACGCGTGCGCTTACAGTCACGATCGCGGCGGCACTGAGGCTTGCGGGGCGGGTGCTTGCTATTACCTAGGTGAATTTTTGTCTCACAGTGGCGCTACTATTAGAAATAGAAATCGGGGCACGTATCCCACTGGGGCACGTATCCTGGAATTACCCTAGCATAATTTTGCATCAAACCAGCGTGACGCAGGCGACCGTAACCATGGCAATTACATAAAGAAAAAAGTTGCTTTACCCGGATAGTATGATTAATATTGAAATATTTTAGTTTCAGTTGTCTGGGTCAACACAATGGCTTATTTACTTTGCGTCACAGTGGTCTCGGGGAGTATTATTTATCTGGTTATAGGAATTTGTGGGGTAATATCTGGTTTTCTGTACAATATGTATTTAAGGGTGACTTTTGAGTCTTGTCGCAAGAGTGACTGTTCTGAGTAGCCTGTTCACTGCAACACGACACGAAAATCACCTTGTATCCCTTCATTAGCAAGAATTTGACAAACGCCCGTCATTTTGAAAACATAACCCTGTTCCGTACAGAAGAGACTTCCTTACCTTATGATATTCACATATTTTATCCTTTACTTAGGAGAGGTAAGATTCCAACTCATTCTTACTTGTCCACGCCATGATTGTGAAACAAACGATTAAGAATTATTGACATTGAATTTTGGTACATTGAGTGTATAATATCTTCTTAAATATCAAAAAACCTAAATGATTTATTGGTCAAAATCATGGTAAGAAGTAAGAACGAGCTGTGATCTCTTAAACAGATACTTTGTGTTAGGGCCTTTTATCACACTTGCGATTTACAAGCGAGGCGAAAGCGAAGCGAGCGCGCAGCGTGATCGTTGCGAGCCCGTAACCAATTCGCCGCGAGTTTGCCGCGAGTGCGCCGCGAACGCGTAAGGAATACGTTGCGTACTCGTCAGAAAATGAATGAATGTACAGAATGATGTCTCAACTCTGGACGCGGCGAACTCGCTACGAAACCGTTGCGCGCGTCCGTGCACTCGCGGCGAATCGCAAGTGTGATAAGGCCCTTAGTGGTAGTAAAAAACATCTTATAAAATAAACTCTCTGAAATAGTACATTAGATGACGGGAAACGAAAGGTTACAGGCCAAGTAGATATATCTGGGCGAAGGAACTGAGGTCAGATAGAGATACGCAGCTTGTAACCTTGTTTCTCACCGAAATTTGTATAATGCTTTTCTCAAACTTGCAATGCAATAAAACAATCGAAATTCATTTTCACAGTACACAAACAAATAAGTCAAAGAACGAAACGAATCTAAAAAATTAAAATAAAAACAACTTACTTAGAGGTAAATACCGTGCCGTGTGGTGACGGCAGTAAGAATACATTTGTCACCACTCCAACTCTTCCCGTGGGTGTCGTAAGAGTCGACTGAGGGATTCGAAGTGTCACTGACCATTTATTTATTGAAAATTGATGTTGTGCAGCAGCATTATCATTAGTGGAGTGGACACATTACTGCGATCGCCAACCCGCTTGTCCAGCATGGCGATTATGGGCATTTACCTCCTAATGCGTCCGTACGCATAGGTAATAAGAGAGGCCTTTGTCCAGCAGTGGACTGATTATAGGCTGATGATGTGATGTGATGATGTGACTTACAGGTAATTTTTTTACATCAGTTCTTTTTTTTACGGTGAAATGCCAAGATGTTCTGATGTCACTTTACAAGTGACTTCCGGTATTTTACTTTTTAAAACAGCTTCCTTCCGGTACTTAGCAAATTTAGGACTGCAAAGTAGTTATGAAATGCCTTTACATTTCAAGTTCAATCATAGAACCAGCGAGATGGTACTTCCTGGTTTAATTAGACGTATGTAATGCCAACATTTCATTGCAAGTTTGAGAAAAATATCTTTTTCTCAAAATTGCTACGGAATGTTGATGTTACTTACTTTAAATTAAACCCGGAAATACCATGTATCCGGTGTCATATGCTAAGATGATATGTAAAGAGATTTCATGTATTTATTTCACACCTAGGACTGCAAACAGACTGTCTTTTGTTTTGAAACGTCAAATTGTGACACTAGGTCTTGACATTCAGCCACAGAAAAAAAAATAACCTTAGAACTACTGTCTATACCACCAGGTAAAAGAATACCTCAAACAGATAAAAAAAATAGGCGCGAATGTTTTTTTTTAAATGTTTTAATGATGTTTTACAATACTGTACTATTGCTGTTGGTATATTTACAAATTAAATAGTATGGTTCGGCGAAATCAGTTCGGTTTATTTCATGGCAAGTTTGAGAAAAGCACTATACAAATCTCGGCGAGAAACAGGGTTACAGGCCGCGTATCCCTATCTGCAGGCTTAGCACATAATTGGTGCGACAGTATGTTGCCGCGAGATAGAACTCCCGTCCTTTACTAGCTATATTAACAAAACAGGGACGGATAGACTATCTCGCGGCGAGATACTGTCGCGCCAATCATGTGCTAAGCATACTGGCCTCAGTTCCTTCGGCCAGATATATCTAAATACTTGGCCTGTAACCCTTCGTTTCCCGTCCGCTATAGTAATGTACTAATAAAACTGTACGGAACAGGATTGTTTTCAAAATGACGGGCGTTTGTCCAATCCTTGTTCATTAGATGGAGAGGCGTATTATACAGCTTTGTGTGTTGTCATAGCCTACAATGTCATCATATTCTTACAGCATTTTGATTGGCCACTAATAATGTTGATAATAATCATTGGATACATATGTGGCATCGGTGTATTAATTATTGGTGCTGCATACTCAGCGTATAGACACGTTAAAACTGTTCCTATAATCCTCACGATTTTGTTAACACGTAAGTATTAAGCCTGGTCGCACACGCACGATTTCCATGTCAGATTCCCGAATCGAATTTGTTTTTTGCATTGGTTTTTTCTGCCAGTTCGTGCAACTAAAACTATTATTATGTTTGTATCTCCTTGGGAATCACGGGGTTACAAATTCCGGTTTTTCATAGGCTTACGCGGGGATACAGATCCAACACGTAGAGCCCCTTCGGAGATATCTGCTGTGTTGTACACCTGCTGCAACCCATTCACAGGCACAGCAATAGATATCCGTAAACCGGTCCCAGCAGGCGTATAGAGACTATTGAGAATTAATGGTAAAGACTAATGGGCTATGGTGATGGAGGATGGATGGATCAGACATGGAACTACAGAAAAAAAGTCCGGACACCTGCCAAAACAATGATTTCTCTTTACTATCGAGGCAGGCGGTGACTTGCCGCCGACTAGATGGGCCCCCGTAAATACCGTCACAAGAGACAGCTTGGGGCAACACCGGTGTAAGCAGCTAAGAAGTGTAGACAGGTGTACGTCGCTTTCTGCGTAGTGGCTTGACAGCCGCTGCATCAACTCGCGACTTACGCAAATTGACACTTCCACCCCTGGAGCATATAGCTCTGACGACTCCTCTCTGAATGGCCAACTAAGGCAAGCCAGAGCTGAGAATTCTACGGGTACCCTTGGGGTTCCACTCCGACCGACGAAAACACGCCGGAGGCGGGGACCCTGACCTACTCTCGGGAGCACTCGGGTCCGTGGGGTCGTTACTCCCCAACAGCTCGCCACAAGCTGCCTTGCGGGACGATTTCTATATTGATATTAAAAGCGATTCCTCATCATCCATGTCTACACTTGCTCTCTTAAGGCGCTAAGCTGTCAGATTTCCAAATTGGTTTCTTTGATTCGGAAACCGCATTTGGAAATCGTGCGTATTATGCGGCCGGGGGTATCTGGAAATGAGAGTTATTCTTCGAGTAAGAGTTTGGTGAAATCGAGCTTCAGGCACTGATCTCACCGCGAGCTACTAAGAGACACGGCGATATTCGCCCAGATATCAGCTATCACCGGGTGAGTATCGTCATGTCTCTTTTCCTTACATGGTAGTGCGTATCTTTTGTACGTGTTTATAGCCGATAGTTCATAGTTTAGTAGGTCGCTGTGAGACCAGTGCCTTAGGGTTGATTTCGCAGTCTACCAGTATCTGTCAGAAAAATAGTAAAAAATAAAAAAATTGATGGAAATTGGGTAGTGATCATTTTTAATAACAGATATTGTTATCCACTTGGAGATTGAGAAATCAGCCTTTAGTATTAGGGTTATATTGTGGGTCGGATATATTTCTGCGTTGTTGCTAATAATATCAATATTTTGAACATGAAATGTATTATAACTCGAGGTTTAAGGTTTTAAGTTTGTAATAAAACCCGAATTGTGTGCTGAAAGTGTGATATTATGGAAAAATGCAAGTGCTTCGGTATGTTTACTTTTTTTTGGATTCTACTGATGAATGGTATACATTTCCTGTATAGTATATACTTTTTTAATGCAATGGGCATGACTTGTGCAAGCAAAGAATAAAATTGTTACAAAATGTGGCCAAACCTGTAGTATTTAATTTGGTACAAGTAATAGATTTTTTTTTATGTTGGCACAACAAAGTGGCTCCACTCCACCGGATCGTAAGTGAAAAGTAGAGCTCAAATCGTGGCGGCAACGAACATGGGAGAATCAACTTTTTTTCTGTCTATTATTGCCATGGTTACGGTCGCCTGAGTCACGCAGGTTTTATGAAAAATTATGCTACTTAATTCATGTAAACATGCATATAGTCCATGACGTCCATCTCTGTAAATGGCCCATCAAGGAAATGATTTACACAACACCAGATAAATGCATGTTTGCATAGTTTAATTATCATAATTATGCATAAAATCAGCGTGACTTAGGCGACTGTAACCGTGGTAATAACAGACAGAAAAAAAAATTCACCCACGTATACAGAAATTCATAAATACATTTTAAAACTCTAAGGTGACGTTATGGACAAGGACCCAATGATGTACAATCTTATTTTAAAAACGCTTAACAGATAGGCATTTGGTTTGACAATCAATTTACAACCGTATGTTCTTAAGACTAAGATTGAAGTTTCCATCACTAAAACTTAAATTCCACTTTTAAAACACAATGTTGGTTTTATTTCCAACTTAAATAGTCCGAGGGCTAGTCGGTCTGAAATTAGGAAACGGTATAATTTGGGGGTACCAAGTGGCCTTGTTACATTAGTTAGACATATTCATAAGGATGTCAAGAAAGTATGATAGACATCTCAAAGTGGTAGCTAATAGGCATACGGGCTATTTCAAGATTTCCGTTGTATGACAGGTATGGTAAAAATTAGGAGGTACAAATTTTCCTTTTCACGGCTGTTAGGTAAGCTTATAAAAACGTCAAAAATGCAAGATTGCCATTTATAAGTGCTACCTAACAAAAATGGGGGCCAATCAAAGATGGTGGATCTCAAGTTTTACAAAATCAAGTATATCTCGAGAACTATTAAATATATCTAATTACTCACTGGAACAAAATTAAAGGCATATTTGTAAGCTTCATATTTTGCATATATACCATATTGCTAAAACCAACCAATAATTAATTAAAACTAAATTTATGAAAATTTCGCGATTTAAATTTTTTTTGTGTCGTGTTTTTACAAAGTAGTCATGACGCTAGAGAAATTAAATATTTTTTTAAAGATAGTGTATTTAATAAGCTTTAATTTGATGTATATAACTTGTTGGCGGTATTAAAAAAAAGACCCATAAAAAATATTTAAATGAATTGTAGTCATAATCCACCGTATACTTAGTGATTTAAGAGGCAATGGAAGTGCCACTCGTAAATAATAGTGCTTATTTCAAATAACCAAGATTGAAAAATATAAAAAACTTAAATTATTTTTTAAAGATAGTATACGGTGGATTATGACTACAATTCATTTTAATATTTTTATGGGTATTTTTTTTAATACCGCCAACAAGTTATATACATCAAATGAAAGCTTATTAAATACACTATCTTTAAAAAAATATTTAATGTTTCTAGCGTCATGACTACTATGTAAAAACACGACACAAAAAAAATCAAAATCACGAAATTTTCATAAATTTGGTCATAATTAATTATTGGTTGGTTTTAGCAATATGGTGTATATGAAAAATATGAAGCTTACAGATATGCCTTTAATTTTGTTCCAGAGAGTAATTAGATATATTTAATAGTTCTCGAGATATACTTGATTTTGTAAAACTTGAGATCCACCATGTTGGATTGGCCCCCATTTTTGTTAGGTAGCGTTTATAAATGGCAATCTTGCATTTTTGACGTTTATATAACCTTACCTAACAGCCGTGAAAAGGAAAATTTGTACCTCCTAATTTTAACCATACCTGTCATACAACGGAAATCTTGAAATAGCCCGTATGCCTATAAGCTACCACTTTGAGATGTCTATCATACTTTTTTAACATCCTTATGAATATGTCTAACTACTGTAAAAAGGACACTTGGTACCCCCAAATTATACCGTTTTCTAATTTCAGGCCGACTAGCCCACGGACTAAAAACCATAAACCTTGAGTTAACATTCGTTTTTAGTTAAAATTATTGATTTTGTATTTTATTGTCCATGTTCATAATTAATTCACAATTTAATAGCATTAACGTTAAAATATATCTACGCACGTTTTTCACGATATTTATAGGTATGTGTCAACTGCTATGGAAAGAAAGCCATATTGGTTTACTTTTTTTTGGATTCTACTGAGGAATGGTATGCAATTTTACTGTAAGTTGCAGTTATTCGATTTGAATGCTCAACTGACATTTTGAAAGTATTTTGATTTATGCTTTCACGATTTTCACTCATATTTTAACCACAAACGGGACTTGCGACGACTTGCGGGATTGCATGATATACAGTGTGTGTCCAGGACCCGGGCTTTTACGAAAATGGGTAACAAAACAATACGCATTACTAGCAATCATTTTCAAGTATTAAAATTTGACAAATAATTAAATTGACCATACAATTAATTTTATTTCCTCCGAACGATCAATGTAACGTATGTACTGCTTAGTTGTCAAACGTTGTGAGTGGCTGCGATCTGTCATTGCGAAGTGCAAATTAACGATCCATTTTGAAGTACATTGCTTCTCAATTAACTTTTCTTAGAAAGTTAATTACTTTTAAAATTAGCATTTTGAATCGAATAATGCTCACGGTTTAGCTAGAAATCTGCATCGCATTCCTCGGTAGTATTGTAGACACACACTGTATTATTATCCTGACATTTCGGGCTGACGTTACGGCACTGGTCTCACTGCGAGCTAATAATATAGTCGATAGTTCATAGCTTAGTAGCTCGTGGTGAGACCAGTGTCTGAACCAGGATAACAATAATAATTTAACGTAAAGTTTACGCGATTAAGTCCCGTTTGTACCTGTTAGCTTTGTTGACGTCAAAACTTTTGTGACAGACCTTAAGGCACTGGTCTCACCGCGAGCTACTAAGCTATGAACTATCGGCTATAAAATAAACACGAACAATAGATACGCACTCCCGGGTAAATAATAGAGACACGGCGATACTCGCCCAGCTATCAGCTGTCGCCGTATTGCCGCGTCTCCTTTATTTTACACGAGAGTGCGGGTTATTCCCACCTGTTACCACCAACTTAACACCAGTGGTAACAACTGGGAATTTTTTTCCCACCTGTTACCACCAGAGTACTTGGTGGTAACTACTGGGAAAAATAATTCCCAGTAGTTACCACCAATCACTTTAGTGGTAACTACTGGGAAAAATAAATCTCAGTTGTTACCACCAAGTACTTTACTAGTAATGTGCTTGTTTTAATAGAATATACGCAAAATACTTTGCCAGTTATTAAAAAGGAGCTAATTTAATGATTATTACTTTATTTATAAAATATATTATTAACCATCGAATTTTAATAAAAAATAATATATTTTGAAAATATCTTTTAAACTTTTTTTTAAAATATGTTGTCAGTATTACCTACTCTGAATCTGAACCAAAAATATTAAGAACCTGCTCACTTGATTATCACAGGGGCAGGTAAAAAGGGATGACGGGTGACCGGCTCGTAGAAGGGATAACTTTCATTTTTCATCGTGTTGTTTTAACTGATTACGAATCTCAATCCTTTTTTAAGATTATTATAACTACTACAAGGTTTTAGGTACTTACACGAAAAATGAAATATTGAAATATTCTTTTTTTGAATAAAAAATCAGTGTAATTCGTCTTTATTTGTAGTATAACATTTTATAATCATTATAGTCTCTGGAAATTGTTACCATTGTATAACAAAATTTATGGCTACAAGGTATCCTATTGCAATAGGACTGCTAAATATTAAATTAGTGGTAACTACTGGGAAAAAGAATTCCCAGTAGTTACCACCAATTAGTTTAGTGGTAACAGTTGGGAATTTTAATTCCCAGTTGTTCCCAGTGGTAACAGGTGGGAAAAAAATTCCCAGTTGTTACCACTGGTGTCAAGTTGGTGGTAACAGGTGGGAATAACCCGAGAGTGCGTATCTATTGTTCGTGTTTATAGCCGATAGTTCATAGCTTAGTAGCTCGCGTTGAGACCAGTGCCTTCGGGCCCTAAAGGACCGACTAAGCACAGTGACGTAACCTTGTAACGGGCAGACAGATGTCAGAAATGCGCAAAATTCAACTCTTGCCACTTTGACACAATATTGAAACATGGTGGGAAATATATTCCCTCTGCCTTATGAAGGGTTAAGTATTCTTTTTTTTCAGTTCAGAATGTCTACTGTTACTTACTGTTGTCCAGTTATAGAAAGAGTAGGGATGATCCTGAACCACATCCAGAGGACAACAGGTACTATTCACGTGAGGCATTCCATGGAAAAGTGCCGTAAGCGACACGGTCTATTCAATACTTTTGAGAAATTCAATTAGTAAGCTGAGTTACGGTATAATAATACTATGTTGATTTAAGATTGACAGTGTTTCCTAACGGCTAGTACATTTTATTAGGGTTTACTACCGTCGAGTTTCGTGTCTTCGCCTAGGATATTAGGTATAATATCGTATCTTCGTCTAGTGTAAAAACATATATTATTTCAAATTAAATCAGCCTGTTTTCCTTATTTTTTATGAATAATTTCACCTGTCCCGTATTCACCTGTCCCGTATTCAATAATTTCACCTGGACCGAGAGTGTATTAACCTCCGTGTCAGCCTCCATAGCCTAGTTGGTAGTAACTAAGGTCCGACCGAGATCTCGGTCTCGGTCTCGGCGTTCTCGGCCAAAAATCGAGCCGAAATATCCCTCTCGGCTCTCGGCCAAAAATAGCCGGGACTCTCGGCCGTGGCCGAGATTCGTAATGAGCTGTAATTGGCGAGCTTGACGCCATCTCGCGAACTTACTGCGATTTTATTGGTGTCATATTGACATGAACTGACTCCAATTTCACTTTAAAATGAACGGAAGGAATAATTTAGAGTAAGCGACCCCTATCATATTATCGATAAAAATACCTAAAATTCGAATACCGATTTACCTATATAAAAAAATTTCAAAAAAAGAAAATATCCAATAACAAATTGCTGTATTTAGTTTGACATTGGACTTATTATAAACTTACTAGAATTTTTTAATGTAATTTATACGTTTTTTATCCTTTCTCCCAGGTCTCGGTCACGGTCTCGGTCTTGGCCGAGACTAAAATATGGATCTCGGTCGGATCTTAGTAGTAACCCTGCCTACGAAACTGGAGGTTCCGGGTTCGAATCCCGGCATTATTTGTGTATTTATTTATCACAAATATTTGGTGACTGTGTATGTATTTAAGTATCTACCTATATGTATGATAGATACATAATTATGTTTTATGTATATCGTCGTCTGGTACCCACATCAGAAGCTTTCATTGAGCTTACCGTGGGACTGGGTCGATTTGTGTGAGATGTCCCAAGATATTTAAGATATTTATATGTATATCCAGCATTTTCTATGAAAAATTCTACCTGACCCGTATTCGTTCCCCGTGAGTATAAGGCTTGTTCACGAAATAAAGTAGACATTGCTGTATAATTCTTTTTTTTATGAGACCATACCTTTGTATAGATGTTATTATCCTCTTTGCCTATCTTCTCCTACGCTGTTGTTTGTATTTATATCAATTTCTTTTCTCTATAATTATGGACTTTTATTTAAACTTCTGGATTTTAGTAGTGTTTCTTCTTATTTTACCATTTTGGGTCATTTAGTTTCCCAATGGGTCTTTTCTTAATTATAATACCGGTACTATAATAAACTATGAATCTCGTGTCTATAATTTTTATTAACTAGGTATTTCAAGTCTAACATTGTTGAAATCATCTCGGAAGATCGCACTTTTTTGTGCCTGAATTTTTGCATTAAGCATTACCTGAACTTATTTTGATTTTGACGACTTTTAAACGAATTATTTTGGATATTGGATTGTAAAACATAAAACAGATGAATCAATTTACAGTCCCATGGCTGTTAGAACTACATGGGACTATTGTGTAACAGTGGAGACTGATTTTACAATGGCTACTTTATTTCGTGAACAAGCTATAAAAATTATACATGTCAGGTGTAATTTTTCATAGAATATACATACTGTTAACGGTCTAATACCAGACTTATCAAATATTAACGAGATAGGTTGATTATTCTAATTATTATGCTTGGTACGGTTAGTTTATTATTGGTTATTTTTATGTGCACGAAGTTATCCGAATGATAAAATTTCTTGACAGATGAATACATGAGGTGGCTTATTATGGTCCCGTTTTATCTATTTATTTGTCGTGATACGCGTCATTTTTGCACTTGCATACAGTCAAGTGCAAAAATAAGTATCGAAAGAATCCGCTCTTAAATTTGTTACGATGTTCTTATTACACAGAATTAGAGTGCACTGGGACATAGTTTTGAACATTTTTGTGTACACTTTATTTTGTCTTTGACTATACTTGTTAGAACATGACGGCTACGCCGACAAACGATTACACGCCGTACCATCGTAAGCCTAAAGAGAAATTAATTCTCCGCACACGAAGGTGAATAATGTTTATGACGTTACCATACATTTGGGGTCTATTATAGTCCACCTCGTATGCCGAAGGTTAAATACTCCGTGTTGTTAGCCACGTATATTTTAATATATATCCCGAGTAAGCAGTTAGTATTCAGCGAGTGTACTTATCGCGGTTCAATAGTAAAAATTGGTACATACCTGGTACTGTATCTCTGAATTTTTAATTCGGTATAAAATTACTAACTCAAGATGTGAGTAATTTGTAGAATTTTAGCTTTTGTGAGATTTAAATTTCAAATTGGTATATTTAATATTTTGTTTGTTGCAGGTCGACATAGACTTTACTTTTATAGTGTAATGGCGCCTACGTATCTTGTTGAAACCTTTAAAGCATATTCCTTTTAGAGCCTCCGCTAGCTGAAGCGGACTATCCGGAACGGACGCTTGTCTAACAAGAAATTGTATGAACAGCGCTAACTAGTGCGGGCGCGTGCGACGGATTTTAATACGGGACCCGCGAGCGAGCGCACACGGCGGGCGTCCGCGTCTGTAAGGCCCTGGTTTTTCTGGCCGGCGACCGCACCGTTTTGCTGGTCGCAACGCAACTAAACATTCGAACGTTGTCGGCGGCGGACACGCGTCGCTTGGCGGTCGCCGGCCAGATAAACCAGGGCCTTAGCGGAGGCCCGCAAGTCTCGATATTGTGTTCATTACAACGAATGTGTGATGTTGTAAAAAATCACCTGCTTCATGTTTGAGCCACACATACCGATTGTATCACCGGTGGATCATTGTTACGCATAAGTACGTAATTGCTTGGAGAGGCCAAAACAATTAACCCCTTTATTCATAAACTTCTTCTAACTTAATAAGCCGCTAGGTATTGTATGCCTCTTTTGCTCTTATAGACATTATTAATAAGATCGAAAGGGACAAACAATACTTAGCAGCTTCTTAAGTTAGGAGACGCTTATGAATAATGGGGTGCCTTTGGCCCCTCTTTAAAATCTACAGCGTCACTGTAGGAAATGTTGCCATATGTTACACAAACGTGTAAGATCTTTATAGTACCAGTATTGACCACGAAAATTGTAAATATGATAAATATTTTTGAGTACTCGTGTTAATAAGACGTTAACGTGTCTTAAAATGGACGTTAATTGCTAGTTTTCTGAAATAATGTTGTTTGTCGTAATAAATGATTATTCGTTATTATCGTTGCTTTATTTGTATTTAAGTACTCCTAAACATTGGTTAGTCGAGAACGAGAATCAACAAGGCAAATATACTCAATTTCAAATACGATGGTCTCGTGCCACATAAAACTTTGCAGTGGCATCGATCCATGGTATTTGAAATGGAGTATACCAGTAGCCGTACTATGAGTTGGGAAATAAAGGATACGTTAGGTTTTACTCGATAGGTAATACATTCTATGGCGCTCGCACTCACATATTGGAGCAAACGCGGTGGTCTGGTTTACGTATCGAGAAAAACCTAATAGTAATTAGTAGCGTATCGTAGTTTTCCCTCTCTGTCACTCTTTCATATTAGGGCGGCAAACAGAGTTAGCTGTCTTTCGTTTACGATTGACGATTAAGCGTTAGTGATTGACAACATTTCTAAGCACCCAGTACGCTTAGAATATGATTGGTGCGACAGTGCTTTTAGATAGATATCCCGACTTTTACCAACTAACAAAGAAGGACGGATGATCTGTCTCGTGGCGACATAATATTGTCGCACCAATCATGAAGTCTACAGCCGATGACAAGCAGTGCAGCAAACGGCCTTAAGTTTTTTCAAAAAGGTCTTCACCGCACAATCCATTGTACCTACAAGCAAATTAACATTTTATTGTGATCAACACCTCAGCCACACCTCACACCTACTCAGGAGAAAGAAAAGTAACCAGGGATTGACTATAGGTGGTACATGGTACATAATACTACTAACCAGAATGCATTGAGATGCTGCCGTAAGACTGTTTAATTAAGGAAGACCCGAGTGCCTAGTTCATATTTGGAACTCGACTCTGTTGTAGCACAAAGACAGCCTGAATGTTCTGAACCAAATTTCATACTCTTACCACATACTTACATGACACTGGAACTAAAGGTAACTTGGATCAGTGCCAGTGGAAAAAAATGTGTATTTAGTCAATACGCGTGACCTGTTTGGAGAGCGTAGGTCTCCATTATCAAGCACCGCCGGCTATCGCGACGCGCGCTCTGCACGTCCAGCTATAGCTACCATCGCCGGGCGAGTATCGCCGTGTCTCACCGCGAGCTACTAAGCTATGGACTATCGGCTATAAACACGAACAAAAGATACGCACTCCCGTGTAAATAAATGAGACACGGCTATACTCGCCCAGCTATCAGCTATCACCGCCGGGCGAGAATCGCCGTGTCTCTTTTATTTACACGCCAGTGCGTATATTTTTTTTCGTGTTTATAGCCAATAGTTCATAGTTTAGTAGCTCGCGATGAGACCAGTGCCTTACAGGCGCGGACGCCCGCCGAGTGCGCTCGCTCACGGGTTCCGTATTAAAATTCGTCGCACGCGCCCGCACCAGTTAGCGCTGTTCGTACAATTTCTTGTTAGACTGGCGTCCGTTCTGGATAGTCCGCTTCAGCTAGCCGAGGCTCTAAAGCCGCTTTAAATACTTTAAAGGTTTCAACAAGATACGTAGGCGCCATAACACTATAAAAGTAAAGTCTATGTCGACCTGCAACAAACAAAATATTAAATATATTTGAAATTTCATTCTCACAAAAGATAAAATTCTACAAATTACCCACGTCGTGAGTTATTCATTTTATACCGAATTCAAAATTTAGAGATACAGTACCAGGTATGTACCAATTTTTACTATAGATCAGCAATAAGTACACTCGTTGAATACTGACTGCTTATTCGGGATATTACTATAAAATATACGTGGGTAGCACTTGTAGCTTCCTACATGGGCTATAAGCTTCATTACTGAAAATGTGAAAACTATGAAGCTCCAATAAAGCTGTGTAATAGGGAAATCTAAAGTTTAGGGAAAAGTATAAAATAAACAAGGTATAGAGAGGAAAAAGAAAATATTTATTAAATTAAAATTTCTTATTAGTTTTACAATTAAATCTAAGGACTCTACAAGCTCTGTATCTCATTTGGTCTGGTTAGGACTTCATGAGATACACCGTCATGATTGCTAGGGCCAAATACCTAAGTCAGGAAAACATGACGGTACAAAAACCTGACGCCAAAGGTTAACCTGCACACACACGAAAAAATAAAAATTAATATAATAAAATATTGATAATAGCATGATCATCTAGTGGTAAATTGGACAACATTATGATAAGTAATAACCCAAATCCTCTGAGGTATGAGAAATGTTACAAAGTCCATGTCCGAAATATATTCCAACAACCACAATATTATCCAAGCCATTTGAATATTCTACACAATCTTAATACTAAGCCGTTATTATAAACACTTACATATTAAGGGCAATGTCTGAACGATAGCCTCAGCGTGGACAGATTCTATATAAACCATATCGGGTATTTAGAGCTGCAAACCGATGCAAAACCCTCAGGTATGTCAGTACACTAAGAATATCCAAACGCTAGGAATAGATCCGAAGATACAAATTCCGAGACTAAGAATAAGAATGTGACAATATCCCTCTCAAGATGTTCATATGTATGTATATAATATATTTGTAGGTAGTATGTTTTACAATTATAATTAACGTGATATCACATTTGAATATGTATACTACTAAACCGCTTAAAACTAACTTATTAAATAGATGACGATTATGTTTTATACAGTGTTAATAAACCCATACATATCAAGGGCAATGTCTGGACGAGAGCCTCAGCGTGGACCGATTCTATATAAACCATATTGGGTATTTAGAGCTGCAAGCCGATGCAAAACCCTCAGGTATGTCAGTATACCAAGAATATCCAAACGCTAGGAATAGATCCGAAGATACAAATTCCGAGACTAAGAATAAGAATGTGACAATATCCCTCTCAAGATGTTCATATGTACATATATAATATATTTGTAGGTAGTATGTTTTACAATTTTAATTAACGTGATATAATATTCTAGTATGTACGTCGTATGACTTAAAGATTCCCATCATCATCATAAAGATTCCCATAATGTTATGAGACAAGCTGTCTTATTCAGAATCCGCATTACCTATAACAGAGCCCCATTCGACCACAGTACTGTGAATTGCACATCAATGCACAGTATTATTCAAGCTCCATGGTAGCAAGCCCAGCCCGAAGGCATGAGACAACTTAGTCAATAGTCTGTAATATTGTTAAGCTTCGCACTTGCAATCTCGCCCATATAGTATAAAAATTTGGTTGTAAATATATAATTGGGGTCTTTAACTACAAATGTTAGCAAACAAAGGTACAGATTTCTGATCGGATGCTAATTAGATGTCTTGTCCGAATAGATCCGGGCAAGCATTCTACTTCGCGGTGTAGAATGTGCGAATCACCCTTTTCAAGGATCTCGCACAAACCTCGAATAAAGACCGCAGTCCTACCATGAAACTCGTAGTCTCCTATCAAATTAGATGACATGTAAGAATACCCCCATAAACCGGGCATAATCACACCTTCAACAATCATCAGTAGCCTGAATCACATTATCAAAGGAATGTAATGCCCGACCCCATCGACGACTTTCTATTCAGGAACCGTATTACGCAAGAACGGACCAAGTATGACCATACTACTGAGAATTGCACATCAATGCTCAGTATTATTCAAGCTCCATGGTAGCAAGCCCAGCCCGAAGGCATGAGACAACCTAGTCAATAGTCTGTAAGATCATTAAGCTTCACACTTTATAGTCTCGCCCATATGGTATAAAAGTTTGGTTATAAATATATAATTGGGGTCTTTAACTACAAATGTTAGCAAACAAAGATACAGATTTCTGATCGGATGCTAATTAGATGTCTTGACCGAATAGATCCGGGCAAGCATTCTACTTCGCGAGTTAAAGTTGTGCGAATCACCCTTTTCAAGGATCTCGCGCGAACCTCAAATAAAGACCGCAGTTCTACCATGAAACTCGTGGTCGCCTAACAAACTAGATGACTCATAAGAACACACTATAAACCGCCACGACCATACCTTCAACAATCAACAGTAACTGTACTGCATCACATTATCAAAGGAATGTATTGCGGATCCTATTAACTACAACGTTAGTGTTAAATGCGGTCAATTCCAATGCAGAATAATCAATTTAGCATTTTAATAATTTCTGTGAATTTATGTGTACCGTTATCTGATGTAGATAGCTTTAATTGACAGTAGGGTAATATAGACTTAAACGTTTCAGAATAAGTTTCTTGAACCACAATCAATTTGTTGCCAATATTAAATCTGGATCACGTCATAAGAGTCTCAACTTCATAACGCACACGTTACGTTATACCGTTTGTAATCATCGTAATGAATCACGCATTCATAGTTTCTAATATAATATTGATGGACCAACGATTTATAATTAATTACTTGAATTACTGCGCGAATTATTGATTGAATTATTTATCACATTGAGCATAAAGATATTGAATAGCAGTGCATTGCCAATCAAGACGATGTAACCAGCAATAATTATGTATTATATTAGAATATCGTAGTTATGTCGTAGGTAGATGTTAAATCTAAAATACCCTTAATTCTAAATGAAACCGATATGCGCTTAAACGGACGATTATAATGTAGGTATAACTGTGGCGATGCAACACGTAGAGCTCACGTGAGCAGTAGCGCAAAGATGCAGTAGCTGTATATGGCGCCCTAATGTATAGAGTAGCTGAGCAGTGTCGACCCAACACGAAGCGCGTGTGTAGCGGTGTCGTGATGCCGTCTGTACATGGCGCCTTCTCTCTCGTACGCACGAAACACCGGAAAGTAGAAAATATCATGTTTATAACAGGTATTAATAAGAAGTTAATAATTTTGACCACGGATTATAATTGAACGGAATAATAGGAAAATACTCAAAGAGCAATTCAAATACCAAAATCAAATCAAGCAATTATTGCCTGTTCTGTTTAATCGATGAATAATAAATTATAACTCTAAATAAAGAATCAATTAGACCATTAAATAGTGGGATTCAATTAAACCAGATCCTAGCTCGCTCTCTACAACATTAATAAAATATATTTAAATTTAGAAATAATTTTCAATGTGGCACAGAATTAATTAATTTGAAGGGTAGATAATCCTATCTATTAAATAAACCAGAAGCAACACACCAGTTCAACGGAGTCATCACAGATTATGTTTGCACAAAAGAATAGAAAAATACTAAAAGAGTAATTCAAATACCAAGACTAATCAAGCAATTATTGTTCATGAAATTTTCTGTTTGATCGATGAATAATAAATTATAAATCTAAATAAAAAATCAATTAACTCATTAAATAGTGGGATTCAATTAAACCAGATCCTAGCCCGCTCTACACAACATTAATATAATATATTTAAGTTTAGAAATATTTTTCAATATGGCACACAATTAATTAATTTGAAGGGTAGATAATCCTAACTATTAAATAAACCAGAAGCAACACACCAGTTCAACGGAGTCCAGTCAAGACAAAATGGCAGACGCCTTTGAGCATCACTTGCGACCGATGGAGTATTTGATGCTGATGTAATTGCAGATATCTCCACACCCTTGATCCCGCGGATGATATAATTATGCCTCTCGCCGATGGACATGGACCGGAAATGAGAAATATTTTATTTAATTACCTACCAACATTTGTACACTATAATATAATGGGGCTGTCATTTAATACGGAAAATAATTATCTTAACACCTTCTCTGCGGCAATTAGCTAGGCTCATACGTAACTAACCATACTTTGTAAGGGGTCGACAGACCCCCAACCGCAGTGAACGCGTTAGGTATAACAGTCTACTAAAATAATGCCATAACTCAAGGATAATGTTAATGTTTATGGTGTTATAACTAAGTAGAGTGAACTGAATTCAAACAAAAATTAAATAGTTTTATTTAATTTTAGTTTGAAACTAATAAACTATAATAAGCTTTATCTAATAAACAATTATTAACGAATCCAAGTATTTGTAAAACGCAGTTATAAAACAGTTTATTAAATTATTAACTTGGTAAGTATCATATTTTCACACCTCCGCTGCAGCAATTAGCTTAAATCGTAATTAACCATATTTTGTAGGAGGTCGAAGACCCCCTACCGCATTGAACGTGTTAACACGTGGCGTATCTATACAACCTACATGAATCATAATGCTGCGCGTTCCACTGGTTTACTACTGTCGACTAAAGAATACGGCAACCGAATAATTAATACAGAAATATTTAGATAGCCATGTTACATTATTAAAATGTTACTCGATTATGTTCGTATTGTTGTTACGATGAACATTATAAAAGCAAATTAGTTAAATCAACCGTACACACAACGACCACAAGCAATGATTTATTATTATGTTCCTGTCATAGATTGCAATTTAAGATTCAACTTGCATGAAAACCATCCAGACACGGGCCCTGTATCCAGATACCCTCACACAAGCTGGACCCCAACTACAAGCTAAAACTAATTCAATCCGTATTAATTGAATATTAGATAACTTACGTTCGCCCTTGTGTCGGTTTGCCGTAAACTTATAGTCATTACTAATCGACCAGTACGATTCGTTACCACTTAGTAATTCTATAAAGCATTGTCGAAAGTATATCGGAATAATAACTATTCAATATTTAAACTATGAATAAACACGATTTAAAACACAATTGAAAACACATAATAGAAACTAGATATTCGGGCACGTTCATCTCCAAAGAACAACGTATCCATTTCATTTTCAACCGAATCTGAATCTACCCACTTTCTAACATATCGCTGG
This sequence comes from Thaumatotibia leucotreta, assembly GCA_025490895.1. Lineage (NCBI taxonomy): Eukaryota > Metazoa > Arthropoda > Insecta > Lepidoptera > Tortricidae > Thaumatotibia > Thaumatotibia leucotreta. Next base: position 55,374 of record JALPQI010005246.1, on the reverse strand, counting down.
AATCCCGTATGATTCGATGCACCTATTATTCTACAAATCACAAAGCAATTCCTATAAATATAAAGAATGCCAGAGGCGACGTACCATATCCATGTGGTGCATCCTTTGTGCGCCCAAATGCCGGGTGGTACCGCATTTCTATCTTCGAATCACGCCCAGGAATGGTGTTACTCGCCCTATGCCTCCGCTGCCGTAAAGTCTGCCTGCTATATCTGTGAACAATTCTAAACACGATATGCCTTACGAACTAAACTCACTGACTTCCTTACGACTCGACGCTCTGCCGACGAAAAAGCCACGAATACCTCTTACACTCCCTTAAGTCAGATTCTCTCAACTCTCATTCTCAATCCCTCAATTGTTCGTTCATTCGACGTCTTTGAATGACCTCATACTGAACATCTTTTACCATTGGCTAACAATAAACTAGCTCGAATCTGATTGGTTGAAATTCTACCCGCTCTGTTTAATGCCATAGTATCCTGAATGAAAACACTGACGTACAATTGTAGGTCACGTGGTACGCGGCGACGTCATGATATTTTAAATCGAACGCCTACAAAAAGAATGAAAGCAAGAATTATCTTCACTTGATGTCGATACGTTACACACTGAGTACACTGAGTACCTATTACTTTAAAAAAAATAGTTTTGGATAATGTTTTAACCTTCGGCATACGAGGTGGACTATACTAGACCCCAAATGTATGGTAACGTCATATAAACATTCTTCACCTTCGTATGCGGAGGATTAATTTCCCTTTGGGCTTATGATGGCAAAATCCTTTTCAAATACGATGGCCCGATTCCACTTGACAAAGTCATTAGGCGTCAACAATAGGATCAGTGATAACAAAAGATACCTGCCCAGACCTTTTTGTGGCGTGATATTGATTGCCAAAGATCGGACTAACGCCCGTCATTTCGAAAAAATAATTCTGTTCCTTACAGTAGAGACTTCCTAATTATGACGTTAACATATTTTATTTTATAAGATATTTTTTTAATAACACTATCACAAAGTATCTATTTAGGAGATCCCAACTCCTTCTTGCTTTTATGTACCCTGATTGTGTGTTTATGACAAATAAACGACTTAGAATTTTTAAAACGATTGAAATAAAACGATTTTAACGAATTATATCGCGTATATTAATTATGTTGTAACGACGTTTCGAACAATCATGATGTGTAGAAGTATCTAAGAAATAGTTGGGATCTTCTAAATAGATACTTTGTGTTCGTATTATAAAAAAAAATATCTTAAATAAATAAATAAATATTTTAAATTTATAAAATATGTTAACATCACAAGATAAGGACGTCTCTACCATACGGAACAGGGTTATGTTTTCAAAATGACGGGCGTTTGTCCGATCCTTGTTGATTGCATACATCGGTATACGACACGTGCCAATTTGTATTGGACCAATTAGATGACAAGTTTCGAGTGAAACCGGGCCTTCGTATTTGAAATGGACTATACCGCGTGTAATCGTTTGTTGACGTAGCCGTCATGTTCTAACAAGTATACCGAAAGGGGGAAACAATACTTAGCAAGTCGCTAAGTATTGTTTCCCCCTTTCGGTCTTATCAATATGCCCTTAAGATCGAAAGAGACAAGCAATACTTGGCAGCTAGTTAGCTTAGTAGACATTTACGAATAAGGGGGTAAATATCAAAGAGCAATATTTATGTAAGTCAAAACCTCGTCAACAATCAATAAGTGGGAAGACACATTTATAAGCATGCGTACACATTTTCTCTATAGAAAATGCCAGTTTAGTATAGGACCGTGTCCAGCTTTCCGCATGCGTACGCATGCTAACACGTTTCATACTAAACAGACAATTGGTTGATGTAACTAAAGACCGAAGAGCTGGCGGCTTCCTCGCACAAAGCATCAGTATTGCGATACAGCGAGGAAATGCCGCCAACATCCTCGGTACAATGCCACTAGGGCCAATCTTAGAACCTATAGGTTAGGTTAAGTAGATTAGTTAGATTTAATCTATGTACATAAATTGTACTTTTGAAAATGAAATAAAATTCCAACAGACAATTTTATTGGACAAAATGCGTACGCATGCTGATAAATGTGTCTTCACCCTAATAGCACTATTATTTCAGACAGATAATCGACAATGAAAATGAAAGATTACTTAATTTTCTCGAGTGACTTTTTTTAATTGACTATTGATTGATAAATTAGTCATGAGATAAATAACAGTTTCCTTCTCCAATTCTAGGCAAACAATTTAGGTCACTCGGTACCAATTTCATTATTATTAGAACTTAGAGGCAAAAAAGATTGTTTTGCTTTTTTTCAGTTTACTTTGGCTTGATACATTAGAATTTGGAAGCAAACATGAGATTTTTTCTTCTTTTATGTCTTTTTCTTGGTGTCTACGCCAATTATGAAGTACAACGAAAGGGTCATACGGTAAGAATATTAGGGTCAATTGCAAAAAGAAATTACGTAGTTAAGGCCTAACGTACGCCATAATTAAAACAAAAACCACTATCGCGTTGTACATCGATTACAGTTTTTTTTTAATCTTATTTATTTTGTAAGCCATACATCTTATGATTAAGTCGGCTAATTATAGAAAATTTTAATTGGACGCCTTTTTTTCAGTGCCTAAATTCGTTACACAAAATTTAACGACATATCACAAAAATAATGACTAAGGGTCGGAACTATGAGTGCAAAACACTTTGCAAATCACTTACCAAGAAAAATACGAATATTATTGAAAAATCTGTATCCAATTTTATTCCCTATCTTGTAATCTTCAACTTACAATGTGTGATATTTTAAAGACAAACGGGTCTTAATCGCGTAAACTTACCCGACCTGAGTCTGCCTGCGACCACGGGTGTAACGTCATGCCCGAAACGTCAGGATATAATTAAACGTAAGTTTACGCGATTAAGACCCGTTTGTCTTTAAAATATGAGTGATAATCGTGAAAGTTTAAATCAATATATTACAATGTGTGGGTGTGTAGATATGTATATTTTATGGATGTATGTGCTATGGTCAAGTCCACTTGAGAAGTTTTGTTAAAATTTTGCACCCATAGTTCCGACGACCGATCCGACCCATGGTGACATTACATTTTGTTTTCAGTAAAGTCTTTAACCATGTTAATTTTTTTTAGAATCGACCCATTAGTTTAGGTTAGTTAGGTTAGATTCTTATTTGCAATTTGTATTCATATATTCATTATCTGAGGTCTCAATTTACACGTAAGTATATAATATAACTAATCGTTTGCTTCAGAGACAGATAAAAAACGTAAGTACCTGAATTTTCTCGATCCCTCAATGATGAAAATAGTAAGGTTAGGTACCTAAGTACCTAGTAAATAATGTTTTAGGGCATTTCTTCGAGCGTTTCAACCGCCTTGACTTCGGTGGCAGCCTTATCACATGAATCCCGTGAGAGATGCAAGAACTTTTGGATACATCGGTAGACGTAGTTGACAACTACCAAAATATCCAATAAAAATTACAACCTTAGTATCATAACATATATTATGATACTAACCTGCACTAGAATTGATGCAGATTAGACAGGCCAATGTGCGAGTTGAAATTGCACACAGAGCAGCAGCAAGTATAAAATTACAAATAAATCAACCTATCTCAAAAACTATGCGATGAATAACGAAGAAAAAAGATACCTATTTTGATTTAATCAAAAATCATTGAAAGAGTTGTTTAATATGCCTCACCTCCATTTTTAGGGTTCCGTATACAAAGGATTAAACGAATAAACGTATTACTAAGACTCTGCTAGTTATAGTTGTACTAAGCTTTTTATTTCCTTTTATCGAGCGGCTTTTCTTTCTGTTTTGGCCACTAGTCGGCTTTCCCCCGACTAAAGCTTAAATAGTTATTTGTTGTGCAAGGGAGGAAAGCGGTTGTTTAATCATCGTGCCAATACTGAGACCCGAGCTAGTGAGAGACTCCATAGTTGAACCACGAGCGAAGCGAGTGGTTTAAAAATGGAATCTCGAGCGTTGCGAGGGTTTCAAGGCACGATAATTAAACAAACTTTGTTCCCATGTGTAACACAACATTTTTCCCCACGCCAAAGCGAGGAAGCAGCTACGAACGTGTAAAAAATTAATCAATGCAACAAATCCGTCTATATTAAATAACTTAGAGTATTTAAAAATGTGCTAGACTTAAGTCCAGAATATGCAAAAAAAGCAGAACTCATAATTTGGTAAATGACTAGGTCTATGTGACTAGATTTTTTTTACAGTTACAATAAAACTTACCTAAATTAATTAAATTGTCAAAAATTCTATGTTGCTTAAGTAGGTATAAAATCTGTATCCGGCGGGTCTATATCGGGTGGCATAATGTTTTTATTTCGAAAAATTTGTCGCATAACAACTTTACGCCGAAAAATGAATGGCATAAACATTGTTGCGCATATTTTTGCTATGCCGAAATTGTTAATCCTAACTTGGTTGTTCCTAGATATTGTTTGTCCTAATGATTTTCGTGTCTAATGTATATGTATCGAAAAATTATTGTGCATAATGGTGATGTTCCTACTATTTAATGTACTAATAGTGATTACCTACCTTTAACTAGCTTTAAAAATATTTTTTTATTCCTTATACTTAACTATTACTAAATAATTCGCCCTGTAGTCCAAAGAATTTAAGTGAGCAATTTTGACCTGGGAACCGGTCGACGAAGCCCCGCTGCGCGGGGCTTCTATTTCCGCTCTAAGGGATAAAAGGTACCTAACGAACCTATCCAGGTTAAGGTAGGGGATGTTCAGATTATTTCTTTTTTAATGCGGGGGGCTTCGCCCCCGAGCCCCCCTGGTGGGGGGCTTCACCCCCCCGTCCCCCCTTTTTTGGCTTTGTAAGTATGAGGATGTGTAAACAATTGATTAAAAATACTTAAGTATTTAAAGACTACGCCATTCACTCCGCCCTAGTTTCGAAACCTAACCAATCTACGTCGGTTTTACCCTGGTTTATTACTTGAATATTTTTTTTAACCATTCACCCTGTTGTTCAAATGTTTTGCATGTTGTTATTAAAATGCCTTTTTGAATGAAATTTCGGACATGATAGAAGTAGGCGCAGTGAAAATTGACAGTTCGAGTAGTAGGGAAAACAATATTTATTACAATGAACATTAGGATTATTATGCTTTAGGTCATTCGACATTCGAGTAATCAATATTAGAATAAATATGGTGTAGGTATTTTAAACGTGTATGCGCAAAATTAAGTAGGCTAAACAAGTAGTATGCCATGTAACATTATGCCATACATTCTTGGCCAAAAAATTTTAGGACAATCGACGTTATGCGACACGACAGGCACCCGTATCCGGCAGCTAAAACAACAATCATTTAAAAAATGTGTGAGGTAAACTTAAATTGCCTACTTTATGGTAAGATATTACATAGCAAATTTTTCTTACAAAACTGTACACTCGAGTATTTTTTTTTATAAGTTGGCAACATTGACGTACAAGACGTCAGTGTTAGCGGGTTGCGTTCTGATTGTAAAAGTATACTATCTGGTTTTTGTCCAATATGAAAAGATTTTGCGATAGGTTTTTATGAAATACTAAATACTTAATTTATTATCTTGAATAAATGAAATAATCTTGTGTATGATAAAATTTTCATGGTGTCCCTCAAAAAATAATCAGCGAATCATTAGCCATACCAGCGTTTGACGTTCCATGGTTTTGAACGTTTCACGGTTCATCTGTCAATTTACTTCCCTCACAAGTGATTAAAATGCAACTTTCCTCACTGAAATTAGTAAGGGAAGTATGTGATTCCGAGCTAGTGTGGGGGAAAATACTTTTTTCCAAAATTATGTACCTGCATGCAATTCCTATGATTATTACGACTATAACTGGATATTGTTTTTAAATAACTTGAAATTCCAGCACCCCGTGAAAATGCAGCCAAAGAATTCTGTGAAGAAACTGTTGTACTGGTATTTTCCCTTAATAGTGGTGAGGACTCAATTAAGATCTATCTTCATAATATATATATGTATACAAGGTGTTTGGTTAGCGGTGTCGGAGCTTTTAAGGGTTTAAACTACAATCAATTTCATCGATAAATTACCAAACAATTTTTTTTTTGTGCCAACGATAATTAAATGGCGGCCATTTTAAAATTTCAAACAGACGAATACGGACGCACGTGATATTTCTGGAATTATACGCTTGTTATCGGTCCTATCTTTGCAAAAAAATCTCGTTAGAGAGCTCATTAGATAAGTAAACTAATTAAGCTAATCATTTGACTCAACTATTTGAAAAACAAGGCTAAAAAAATTTTTTAAATAAAAATTTGTAAAAAATTCACCTTAATTTTTCAATTAATTTAATTTTGCATGAAAACTAGGTCGTTAAGATAGGTTTTTGGTTTTGTTATTTGTTAGTACAGGATGTTAGCTAAAACACAACACCATAATTACAGTTATACCTTAAGTATTTTAGGAATTAGAAGTGCTCAAACATGCACTGGATGAATGGAAGGCGGCCACTTCACTAGTCAATACACTGCTGACTTTTATTTGTTTATGGATTTTGCATCGGGAACGCTAAATGCAGCTGTTTTGGTGTATGTTTGAGCACTTGTAATTCCTAAAGTACTTAAGGTATAGGTAACTGTAATTATGGTGTTATTTTTTAGCTAACATACTGTACTAATAAATAACAACACCAAAAACCTATCTTAACGACCTAGTTTTCATGCAAGATTAAATAAATTGAAAAATTAAGGTGAATTTTTTACTATTATTAATTAAAAAAATTTTTTTTAGCCTTGTTGTTCAAATAGTAGAGATTGGAGTGTCACTGACGATTTAAGTATTTGTAATAATAGGTATCTATTCAGTACCTACTCACATCGCAGGACTTAATTGAATTTATCGTGAGACTAGGTTGATTTTATAAAATTATTCCATTATTTAGATATATATTATTTGAAATAATTTTAGGTGAAAAATAACAGGAATACTTGTCATATTTACAATTAAGTGAATGTAGTGCAATTGTAAATAACTGTCATTTTCTTTACCATACATCTTACTTATCTATTTATGTTCCAGAATATATTTACATCCATGGACGTAAGTTATCTTATTTTTATTGTAAAATTCTTGTAACTATTATGTCTATAAATTAACTAACAAAATCAAAACTGGTATACAATTTTTTTCGTTGCCAATATATCCAAGAATAGCTAGAAAGCATATTTCTGACGATAATGAGTAAAAATAAATACGACTTCGTAGTATTTTTTATAAGTAAGTAAATATCTTTCAACTAACTAACTATAAAATGATGACTAACATTTTAGGTCGTTTAAACATTATAGATTTTGATAACTGTTACCAACGTCTTTATCTACCACAACAATATTAACCGTTTGCAGTTTACTGATTGGTTATATCAGTAAACTCCATGCGGTTAATATTAATGTAATTTAAGAATAAATTCAAATGCTAATTGAAGTCTTTTGTCACACTAGAAATAACACGTAGGTAAATTGTCGAATAAAACTTTCATAATTATCTATATCGTGTTATTATGTATGTATTTTCGTTACAAACAATGTCAACTTAGAGATATGACAGACCCTAAAACCCCGCATAGGTTTACTATTCAGAAATTCTCTGACATTATTCCCAATAATCGACATCAAAAAGAACCGTCTTGTATTGGTGTATTCCACGAAAAAGTCTAGCATTGTCCCGTACGAACACGGCTTTTCTCAAAATCGTGGGTTTATCGAAGTTCTCTCTCTGGACCAGAGGAGTCAAAAATTGCTCAAAAATATATACATATTAATAACTAATCACTCGAGAGAAAACTCAAATTATCGGAATATACACGCGTTTGTACGGGACAGTCCATAGAATGCTCCTATTAAGGTGTGACCGCACTTATGCTTTAAAAACGGGGACGCTACGGAATCGCAGTGCATCCTTGGCCGTGGCTGTGTATAGTGTGTATGTATCAAAGTATCTATACGTATCTATCTATTAAAGGGTGTCCCAGAAGTAAAGAGACAAATTTCAAATTTTGAACTATTTGAAAATATTTTTATTTCTTTAAGAAAAAATACTGTCATGGCCACCGTTTGCCTCAAATCTGTAAAATTTAGTGGAAAATATGATTGTTTTATTGAAATTTTAGTAATGAAAAGATCTGATGACGTGGTATTCGCTAAAGAGTTGTTCAGAATTATGAATGTTATGGAAAAACGGCCACGATATCTAATTTTTCTTCAGAGGGAGTAAGGAGAACTACTTTGTATCAAATTATAAAGCGTTTTGAAGAATCACATGAACACATTTTCAAGAAGATTCCGGGAAAAAATGTACTATTTCCGTAGCTATGAACATAAATAAAGTAAAAAAAAGTGTATGAACGGAATCCTTCGATGTCTGTTAGAGCTGCTGCGGATAAATCGAAAATATCGAAGTCAAGTATAGCTCGTATTAAAACATGCGACCTAAAGCTTAAAGCATTTGCAAAACTGTCAGCTCCTAGGTACTTTAAGGACCAGGAAGTGCGAGCTAAAAAAGGATGCCGAAGAGCGTATGGAAAAACACTGAAAAAAGTTCTCATAATTCATGATGAGACTTACGTGCCCGTGGACCCAACGGGTATTCCTGGGAAGCAATACTAACATGTGACTCGACGGGACTCCGTAGATTATTCGCAAAAACTTGTAGCAAAGGTCAAAATTTTCAATAAATATCTCGTTTGACAAGCCATAGACCAAAATGGCAATACATCTTAACCATATACTTGCACAGGCTCTATGACCGCACGTATTTATTTGAGAGAATGTGTGATAATGCGATAAATTTCGTTCATAGATAAGCATTACCAGAGGGAAGAAATTATATTCTCGCCGGATGTGGCGTCATGCCACTACGCCACGGAAGTCACTCAACATCTAGAGGCTGCAAGTATAGATTTTATACAAAAACATAAAAACGCCCCAAATGTTCCCCAAGCTGCTAGTATTGAAGCTTATTGACCTTTTTATAAACGAGAATATAAAAAACGAACAGTAAAACCCAAATCATTGACTAGGTTTAAGCATACATTCATCTAAAAATGTGACAGCTAGTTCTCGAAAAGCTGTAATGAGACGAGTAGCAATCAACCTTAGAAAAATTGGCTACAGAGCCTTTGCACAAGCGAATTTCATATAAAGTAGGAAATAAAATGAAATTCTGAAGTTAACTAAATGTTAATAGTAGTGTTTTGTAAGAATTTTTTATTAAATATTTTCATCCGAATCTTGTCTCTTTACTTCTGGGACAGCCCATATATATATCGTCGCCTGGTACCCACATCACAAGCCTTAATTGACTAAATCAACATAGCGATCGATACTCGATACGTAATAACGGCTTGACTAGGTCCGAGTTGCTATGAGTATTATGCGGTAAAATCTTAAATGTTTGTTTTATACCCACTTTATTATGGATACTACATTGTCAACCAATATTGCTAGATATAGTAAATTCCTAGATTAAAAATTATGTCTGCCTAGTATAATTATGTACCTACACTTTCCGATCTTTGTATCAATCATACCTAAAATTTGTTAAATTAGATTTTATTAAGAGATTAAATTAAGGCATGTTATGTATTTCTCTAGATAAGTGAATTGTATTCTTTTAGAGAAATAAATTCTTAAACCATAATTGAGCTTACCGTGGGACTAAGTCGATTTGTGTGAGATGTCCCAAGATATTTATTTATTTATATCTGAATAAATGGAATACTTGGCCGTTTTTCAGATAATAATGCCTTTGGATAATTACATCCGTGGACCTGACAATGTCGACAAAGTTATACCTTACCGGAGTAAGTGAATAAGGTTGAAGACTCAGATATCTACTGTAAGTCCATGGTTTGTGAATTAAACAGAGTTAAAGTTGAAATGTGTGTTTAATTTTTATTTAAAGATTCTTTCAATGAAGACTCGACGGATCCATAAAGGTGCATTCAGACTAAACGAGTATTCGCTGTTCTATCCCCCACGAATCACGTTTTGCGTAGCAATCAAATTTCGTAGAGTAGGGGGTTAGAATAGCGAATGCTCGTTTGGTCTGAATGCACCTTTATACGAATAATAGGCGAACAGGCATACGACCTGATAGAATGCAGTAGGTATAATGGATCGATCAAATTAAACGATTATCAAGCGGAAATACTATTATATTTTTCAGAAAAGGATTTAGACTGTTACATGTTCAATCGAGTGTATTTTGCTTTATTTTATTTTTATCTCTAGATTGTAGATAATCATTTGCTTATAATTCTTCTATATTATTTCATTTTTAATTGTTGTTTTTGAAACTCTGTAACATGATGCCAAATAAAATCTGTCTATGTCTTTGTCTATTACAAAAACAAAATTTCAAATCGGTTCACGATTTTCGGAGATATCGGGTAACATACATACAACAAAAAAAACTCTGTCGAATTGAGAACCTCCTCCTTCCGGTTAAAGTACTTAAATATTTTTTTCGGTCATCTCCCCCACACGTAAAGTGCATGGTGGCATGATTTATTAATTTTTTAGCTGAAATCCTACAATGTGGGGGATTGTTGAATAGGACTTTTAAAGAATAAGGGTCCTAAAAGAGAGGCATTTTAAGTAATAATTTTCAAAGATTTTTTAGTAATAATAGGCTACTTGACCCATTTTTAAAGTTTGTCTTATATTATTAATGAATATCTGATTAACGGGAAAAAAATATAAATATATTTTTTCACGACCTAGAAAACCATCAAATTATAACTTAAAATTTAAACTTTCGTCAAGGGGGTGTCACTCCGCGATTCCGTCGCGCGGCTACAAGTACATGCAGAGCGCCCCGTCTCCGTGGTCTATTCAATGGTTGGCGCGCGCTGTCTCGGAACGCACGTTTAAATTTACAACGCTGCGCTGGCTCGTCACGTATCGCGAAATATATCGCTTGCAAATATTAGGATTATTTTATACATGTGCATCTTAAATGAAAATGCCGAAAATATACTGCATAGCAGCATGTTGCAATAATAATAATGTTAATTATCATGACGCGTTTTTCGCACAGCCGTACATTCGTAGTAAATTAAATTCTCAGAAACTCAAGTCAAGTCAAGACAAAACGGTTTATTTTCGGACAAATTTGTCAGTAAAAAAGCGGCACATTTAAATAATGTAAAAAACTTCGTTCTCTCAATACTATTATTGAATTTCGCGCCTTTTGTCCTAACATATTATTTGGTTGTCTGACTTTATTCCCATAATATCAAATAGGTACACTGGTACATATAAGAGAAAATGCCGTGTTACGTCTGCCTTACGATTGTGATTAAACCATTACTTATTTATGCTGCTTTTGTAATGAATGCGTAGGTACCTAACGTAATTCTTTATTTTTAAATGCATTAAGCAGATATATTAATTTCTGCACACCTCACATACTGTCTACAGATATTTTTAGAATGTTCGTGTTATTATCAGGATTATTCGGATGGATATTCACCTAAAGTTAGCGAAGTCGTGTTGGTATCTCACTCACACCTCAAACAATGCCGCCCGGGCACGCGCGGCCGAAGCACAAAGAAGGTGCCGACCGAGTTGAGACAAATATTTTTGAATCACGTGTATGAAATGCGTACTATGCGTAGGTAAATTCTATAATCACGCATGAACTAAATTGTTGAATTAGCTATCAAGACGAATGCTATTAACGCCGTAGATATCATTGCAGTAATGTATTTATCAGACGCCTCATAGCGCCGTTCGTTATTTTATTATTTTTCAATAATTGACAACCCTGTTTTCGACGGCGTGCGGCTTATAAGCGACCTTTCCGCCACGCAATACGGCCCATTTCAGCTGCTCGCGTCGCCTCGCGCGCCGTTTTGTTTGGTAATAATAATTGTGTAGGTACATAAAAAGCCGGCATTTGTGAACATCAAAGCAGTGAAGCTTCTGTACTTTATATATTCTGTGCTTTCGTTACTGCGCGAAAACGATACTAGCCATGTTAATGCTTAGATTATCTGTGGTGTGACGTCACTCAAACTGAAAACAAACATTTGACATGTCACTTATGTTATGTCAATGTCACAGCAAAGCTACATGCCTACATGTCCTTGGCGAATTTCACTCGTATAAGATTCGACATGAACTTAGTTTAAGATCCTATGACGTCACATCATGGCCGACACCGTTTTCAGAGTACGAAATTAAAAAAAAAAATAAAACAAAATTTTCAATAAAAAATTTGTACCCATCAAACACTTTTAAACAAGAACACCGTAATCGAAAAATATTGATCTTTTCAATAAATACTACAGAAAATAATAATTTTTTGCACTAAATTTGATATGAGTCAAGTAGCCTATTACTCGGGTTCCTTTTTCACCAGTACAATAAATTTACCATATCATTGGTATCGATAATAAATCACAGTTATCAAACAAAAAGAACACATTTAATTTTATTTTTATTAATTTATCCTTCATACAAATTTATCATAGTTGGGCGCACTAATTACAAGGCGTCAACGGTGGGGTATGGTACAGTCAAGTGCAAAAATAAGTATCGAAATAATCTGCTCATAAATATGTTACGACATTCTTTTTACCCAGAATTAGAGTGCACTGAAACATATTTTTGAACATTTTTGTGTACACCTTATTTTGTCTTTGACTGTGTGACGAAGCACCGCCTTCGGAAACGCCTTCGCTCGCGGATGGGGTAATCCAACCCGCCATGCCGCGCGCCAAGGTGCATGCAGACAAACGAGAATTCGTTATTCTAACCCCCTACTCTACGAAATTCGATCGTTACTCAAAACGTGATTCGTTAATTACGTAGAGTGGGGAATAGAATAGCGAATGCTCGTTTGGTCTGAACTGAATGCACCTTTAAACAGTTATCAGTTCGTGTTTTGCTAGTGTGCTAGCATGCACGTGCACGTCGATAGATGCGTAAAGCCGCGTTTTCACTTAGTGTTCTCAATACATTTTTTTCCGAGGTAAAGTATTATTGTGCTATACAAAAAATTCTGAATAAAAGATACCTTAATTTCCGTACTGTTTGTTAAACTTTTTTACACACCCTGTTTTTATTTCATAAGAGTTTTTTTGATGCTGTTCATCACATATGTTGCTAAAATATCATTGTATCAACATATCGTCACCCTAGTTCACAAACGTACTAATTACACTTTTACTAATTTTACAGGAGAGCATTTTTAATGTTTGCACTTGAATATCTTTTTAATAGTAGCAGATATTTTTATAATTATAAATATATAATTTGAAATGATTTATTGAGATTCTATATTTAAGAAAAGAAAATACATATTAGTAAGTGTTCATGCTCAAATCTGAGGGTTAAGTAGTTCACCCCCCCAGTTAGTACGATTGTGCACTACCGGATTATGAAATAAATGCAGTTAGTACATGCATTACCTTATTTATGATACATGTTTAGACTAGGAAAAAACAAAATAACACCAGATTTGCTAAAAAGTTTTATTAGTATCAACATGTACTCGTACTATAGAAACAGCTCAGTATAAACAAAAATCTTAGTCTCAAACTTCAAAATCCCAAACAAGACCCATTTTGGCCAAAAGAGTTTTGACCCCAAAGTGCCCCGTAAACACCCCCGTTGTGAGTTTGAGTTGTCTTTTGCTATATTTCCAAAGCTTTTTGCTCCAGCCCGAGTCCATTTCGTGCATAAAGAGCTTTGAATGCCTGAGCCCCGTCAGATTGGTCCACTCTTCCTGGTGCTTCCATCTAACTCGCTCTTTCATGGCTGTTTTTATGGTTCCTTGTGAGAGTTCCACAAATGGTTCTGGACCTACAAAGTTGTTTGTAGAACCCCCTTTTGCAAGCTCATCTGCATTTTCATTGCCAAAGAAGCCCTCGTGCCCTGGGATCCATACCAGTTGCACCTTGTTTCGCCTTCCAAGTTCGTTCTGAGCTTGGATGCCGTTGAATACTAGTCTAGAGTCCACTTTAGGTACCGTAAGGGCCTTAAATGCTGCCTGACTGTCGCTTAATATATAGATATTCATACCTCGAGTCTGTCTATCTATAATTTCCTGTGCACAGGCAATTATCGCGTTGGTTTCCACTTGGAATACAGTCGCATAGTTGCCCATACTTACACTACCACGGTAGTCGTTTACATAAATGCCTACGCCCGTACCGGATCCAGTTTTGGATCCGTCAGTGTACCAAATAAGGTCGTTCCCATCAGAAATTGGTGGTTGTAGACCCCCCGCCCATTCGGCTCTATTATGAATTTTAGTTTTAAAATTCTTTTGGAAAACAAATTTGGGCAGCATTTTATCGTTGCCCATACTTGTTAACTTATCCATGTAACTGTCTAGTTCCATGCTTGTATGTTTGGTCTTCGGCATGCTATCACTCAACAGACCAAAGATCTTGAGTCTTTGCAGGGATTTACGTGCCTCCGACTGTATGACCAGGTGTAGCGGCGGTAGGTCCAACAGGACCTCCATTGCCGCCGTTGGCGTCGATTCTGAACGTGCCTGTGATTGCCATGCACGCTACTCTTTGTAATTTATTCAGAGCATCTTTGCATGTACCCTTTGCAGTTCTTGGCCACCATGCCAGACTGCCATACAGAATGATAGGTCTCATCATCATAGTGTAGATCCACCTCAGTACTTTAGGGTTTAGGCCCCATGTTTTGCCATATGCCGACCTGCACATACCGAACACTCTCAGTGCTTTGGTTATGAGAAGGTCTACGTAGCAACGTAATAAGGTCCTTTTTCTTAGCTTTTGTCACGGGCATCACTGACTCATATGCCTTCTTGAGTGGTGCTTTCAATTTTTTTTTCAGCTCTTTTACTTTCTTGGCACTGCGCACTTTGCAAATATTTATTTCTTTAAACTCTTGATCTCTTAATTCACAAGACTCGATCTGGATCTCAGGTACCAGGCAGGTCTCTTAGGTATCCGGTCAGCCTGGGTGCCCTTTTTGTTAGGCAGCATTTCCGCTACTATACCTGTAATTCGGAGAAAATGCAATTTAAGCCAAAAAAATACTAATAGTTACATAAAAACCAGTTATACATCGAAATAATTATTTACAACGCGCTGCACATATGTACTAAGTGCATTTAGCATAAGGAAAAGTCAACCTAAATTAAAACAAAAGTATATTTATCACTTGCATAAATTATGTACAACCAAACTAAATCCCGTTAGCACACAATAATTATTTCTATAAACGTAAATCACTAGTGCACAGCCATATTAAGTGCGGTTAGTATCATGAAGCCCTCAGGTATCATAATCTTATAATTATGCACAACCATATTAAGTGCTGTTATCACAAAATAAATCTTTAAGCAAGAATAATATGCTTGTGCACAACTGAATCAAGTGCAGTTAGTATCCGAGAGCCCCCAATTTTCATAATCCAATATCTATGCACAACCATCTTAAGTACTGTTAGAACAAAACAAATTGTTTGGTGAGAATAAAATGTTTATGCACAACCACGTTAAGTTCCCACGCGGAAGCATTCCTCAAAATAAACAAAGCAATACAAAATCAAAAAAACACGTGAGTTTACAAATGCAACTTTATAAGATTGTTAAAATTATTTTGATAATAAGTTTAAAGAAAAAGTAACTTAAAATAAATGTTTTACTTACCCTTTGTCGGATTTCTTGACGATAAGCTCGTCGTGCGTTTTCTGTCATTTTCTCGTATTAAATTTACCGATCTTCGACCCTTGTTGAACATTGTTTATTATACTAATCAGTTATTTTTTACTATACGAAGTGAAAGACGAAGCACATTGCATCTCGCTTTCGTTAACGTACACATGAGCCTCAAACGGCGTGGGCGCAGCAACTGATTCAGTCAGTTACTTCCCGCTCCCGACACCCCCGACGCTCCCAACCGTGAGTAGCACGGTGCGAGGAGGATAGATATTAGCTAATGAAGAGTAAAAGAAATAAAGCGACTTCTTCCCCGTACTACTGCCGCGAGGCGCTTTGCCCGTCTGCGATGATTGGGTACTGAATTATAGGTATGAATCAAAAAAGGTTTAATAAAAGGTGTCTTGAATTTCGTACTAAAATACTTTAACGCATCAGTGCACAATAAAAACATTAGAAGCAATAATATCGACGCTGGAAAGCAAACACGTAGTAACCAACACAAGGTCAAAATTTTTTTTATTGCACTTTCGGAATCTTCGATTTTTTCCGCGTCGATTGGTACCATCCGCGTGCCGATATGATGAAAAACAAGGAAATTAGGAACTACAAATTTTCCCATTTTTCTTGAAATGTATTCTCCAAACACGTAGTAAGTAGCAAAAAAACCTCTGTTATTTAAATCAAAGCATTTACAGCACTTAAAACCGCCCGTTGTTCTGACGACGATGCTGGTTACTACGTGTTTGCCGCTCATAGATTTGAAAGTCTTGCAGTTACGCCATTTGGCAGGAAATAATATTTTGGCTAGCAGTATCAAATTAGAGAATCTTGTCTTTTACTGCATTTACAAGGATCACGTAAAGCTAGCTACTTAATAATTACTTCACTTTTGTAGGGTGTAGGGGCTTAGATTCGCGCGCCTTAAAACGTTTTAACGTGGCAGTCGCCGCCATTGCGCATACGCTTACGACGTCACTCAGTGCGGTCCGCGGAGCGAAAGTGAGTCGAAGTGTTTGGAATTTTGAAACATTATAACGAGAATTTTGCCTAAAGTGATTACTGATTAAATAAAAAAATTAAAACGGATAAACGCACGTATATTCATTAAATTTAACTTCATTCCGACGTTTCGAACACTTTATAGGGGTTCGTGGTCTGCGGGCGACTGACAATCGAGGAAATTTGATAAATCTACTTACATCAAAATAAGAATGATAAGTACAAAACTACCCACAAAGAATATACTAAACCACAGACATTTTAAGGGATGTAGATATTACAAATATTGCAAATGAAGCTAGTTATTCATTATAAGTATTTTCAAAATGAAGACAAAACAAAATAAATAATCTACGCCGGTTCTTTCCCTACACCTCTGACCTGAGAAGAAATCCCTTCTTTTGTATGATTGTATTGTTAGGAAGGTATCCCAATTTTGGGACCGGCAAGAAACTCAGCGGGACACATCTATTAAAAAAACATTTGTAGTACTTCTTAAGATCCACGTGCACTAAACCGAAACATACATATTATTTACATACATACGTATTTCTTATTTGTAAAAATTGCCTGTACTAAAAAGCTCAATACCGTCGTACCCATTAGTCTCACGGTCTATGCGAGCCTGTCTGCTCCTTTATTAGATGAACTATAGGATCCCAAGCTGGTGATAGTGATAAGCTTGTTTCTATCCTATTAAAATTTGAATATTTCATTATCACAATGACCTCACGCAACATTCTAGGAATGGATTTCTTCTCCTTAGCGAGAACCAAAGCCTTACGGCAAATGTTTTTTGAAAAGATTTGTCCCCCTGAGTTTCTAGCCGGTCTCAAAATTGGGGTAGGTACCCCAGGTAGGAAGGTTCCTAACAATACAATCATACAAAGGAAGGACAGAGGCGTAGGGATAGAACCGGCGTAGATTATTTATTTCGTTTCTTGTCTTTATTTTGAAAATACACGTAATGGTATCCTGTGTTTTCGTCGAAAATTGTATTGCCGAATTTCATTTCCCAGCCAACTTTTCGCAGAAGTGTCATTCGGCCGTTATTCGGCCCATTTTGGCAACTAATTATTTCGCAACCATTCCATTTCCCAACCCCATAGTTGGGAAATGAGAATTACCCACTAGTTGGGTTCGGTTAGGATGGATTATGTAAAGTTGGGAAATGAAATTCACTAACAAATGACACTTCTGCGAAAAGTTGGTTGGGAAGTGATTCGGCAATAAAATATTCGGCGAAAAGGCAGAGAACCACTTGTAATAAATAACTAGCTTAATTTGCATTTTAGTATGTTGTTGGTGGATGTACCATCCACCCTTAAAATATAATATTGTCTGTGGTTAAGTAAATTTTTCTTTGTGGGTAGTTTTTGTACTTATCTTTCTTATTTTGTTTGTTCGAAACATCGGGATGAAGTTCAATTTAATTAATATACTATCCGTTTCTATACTTTTATTTCATGAGCAATCATCTCAGTAACCGAAGAAAATATTAAAGTGATTAATTTTATTAACAATGTTAGTTTTTTATTTTTTTATTTGGACGTATTCAAAGTAGGCTTTTCTTTTGTTAGTATAGGTATATTATACAAAGTTAACGTTGTGTTTATATTATAATAATTAACTACATGATTATTAATGAAGATAACTGATACTGCAGATATAGACTGAGCAAAAGTAGTATAAAGATAGAATGACATACTTTTTTAGTCGTTTCTTCTGTCCAGCGTGGACGTTTCTTTATTATTTAATAGGATCTCATTATGTTTTCTATATGTAGGAACCAAGTTCATATTGCGTTTATATTATTATAAATATTATAATAATTTATCTTCATGGTTATGAATAAATGATTGATACTTTAGATACAAGATAAACAACTAAAAAATGTTATCAGTCTCAAACGTGCTAGATAGAAGAAGTACTTATAGATTTTTTTGTTGTTTATCTTGTTTAAACTGGGCTCAATTATGTTATACTTTGCTAAAACTATACATTTTATAAAAGTCTAATTATGATTTTTCAAGATAAAGGTTACTTATACGTTTCGTTTTTAATTTAATTATTTCATTTTTGATTATTACACTTCAAGTGGTTTGATTTTCATATTTAATTCCTTTAAGTCTCTTCTCATTTTTAACGAAACATTTGAAAAGTCGTGTGTTTTGTTTCGCGATTCCATTAAAGTCACTTTAAAAGTCATCCTAAAAATATTGGCAATACATTTAATGCATTTGAAAATACTTACAATACGAAAACAAATAGTGTTACAGCACTGGGCTCATTGAAATTATCTTAAGCATGTGGTTTATCACTTTTTTACTGTTACTTTTAGTAAACTTAAAGTGGGTTACTGCGTTTTTGCTATCCACAAAAACGATAGAAAAATGCTATTTCATACAATTGTTGACGTCGGTTACTACGTGTTTGCTAACTGTAAAAAAACAACCAAAACGTAGTAACCCACATAACTCCACTTGTAATAACTTATGGTGAAATTTATTTAAATGAAATTAAAGACAAAAAAAATGTGGATATTGTGTCCAATTTTTAATAAGATGTGTCCATAAATACGAAAGTTATGATTTTTTTTTCAAAACTCGGGAGGTTTTTCGGCTCTGGTGAACAATTTCATTTTTGTGGGTTACTACGTGTTTGCTTTTCGCCGTCGAATTATGAACTACACTCAAAACTATTTCATCTGTGTTTAATTTTGTGGCACATAGTATTAAAATGGTTTAACATTTTAGGTCAATAATAATTTCAGACACCAACATGAATTAAAGGTACTTGTTACGAATGTGTTCCTATAATTTTTAATATGTGCTCGTAATAAAATCACTTAGTACACATTTGCAGACATAAAATGTAAAAGCACATTGAGGATAAATGCACTTAATACGATAGTACATGGCCATGAAATTGAAGCCTATTAACCTAAAATCACTTAAGATATACGAACGTAACAAATACAAAAAATAATGGGTTTTAGTACGATAACACACGTATAAGCCGTACTTGATGTCATTGTGTCACGTTGTTTTCCATAGAAGGAAAAGGCTTTTCACAGTTTTGAAAACATCAAACGACGCAGATTTTTTTTTGTATACGAAGCAATAATAAAATGAAAAATGAAAATTTTGTAATTAGTACGTTTGTGAACTAGGGTGACGATATATTTACATGCTATACTGTATATGTACATGGATAAGGTGGTAATGTATACTTGATGTATTAACACCTATTCATACAGGTTGTTACACCATCCACTGAAAACCTTGAACAGCAAACACCTTGTATAATTATATTGATTTAAACTTTCACGATTATCACTCATATTTTAAAGACAAACGGGTCTTAATCGCGTAAACTTACGTTTAATTATGTCCTGACGTTTCGGGCATGACGTTACACCCGTGGTCGCATGCAGACTGGCGAGAGAATGTATCAACACCTTCGAGCTGCGCGGGTTTTTTCGAACTACCCGCACTTGATCTTGAATATTCACTTCTAGGCTAGGGTTGTTACTAGGCCTACACACAACACTCACAACACCCAATGGCTTTAAAATGGATATAATTAAACGTAAGTTTACGCGATTAAGACCCGTTTGTCTTTAAAATACCTTGTACTTATAATTGTTTTCTGCAATTAAATAATTCTTATTCTTAAAAAAACAATTTTGGTCTGTGTGTCTGAAAATATGTAAAAATTGTGAATATTAATTTTATTATATAACAAAAATATAAACACTGGCACATAACTTTAAAATATACAATTATAAATTCCAACTCCGTAAAAACTCCCTTTTATTTCCGAGGAGGGAGGTTCCGGGTTCGAATCCCGGCGAGGGCATTCTTTGTGTATTTATTTATCACAAATGTTTGTTCCTTGGTCATGGCTGTCTATGTATTTAAGTATCTATATGTATCTATCTATTATATATATCGTCGCCTGGTACCCACATCACAAGCCTTAATTGAGCTTACCGTGGGACTAGATCGATTTGTGCAAGATGTCCCAAGATATTTATTTATTATTTATATTTATTTGTCTTATGGACCAATAATACATTTCCACCTGCACATAATGTTGTGTTAGCACGGTCATACGGGCACTAAGCAAGTGGAAATGTGTTGGTTAGAGGTATTCGAAACGCGTAATAAAGAAATAATAGTGGTTTTGTAGTAGTCGCGTGACCTATTATTGTGTACCAGCAGCCCACTGTCAACCAACTTACCCTACGTTTAGTATTTATTTATTTATTAATTAAGGTTTGCCAACAAGTATATAGCTAATACACTTTACATTTGGATACAGGGATCATTTTCGAATATTCACCCAATTATAGGCAAACACAACTTACATATATTACTCGCATTACATTTTGATAACCTATAGGTATACCATACTAACAGTAGTTATAATTTTAAGCATGTATGACACAGAGAAGCCAAAAAAAAATGCAAAAAAAGAAAACAGGAAAAGGGAAAGTAAAAAGTCTAGGTGACAAATTTCAAGCCAAAATGGCAAACTCCACGCAAGTGTGTAATGTAGATAAGCGACCAGTATGTTTGACTAACTTTCATATCGGATGCGATCGTGATTTTTGTTTTGATTAAGGCCTTAAATATGTACAATTTTTTACAATCGACCTATAACACATTTTGAGTTTAAACTTCACTCGTAAATATTTAATAATTTTGTTTCAAAGAGATATGTAGATAATGGGCAATGTATTTGAAAACCTACCTAATTTTCTTTAGAGATGCTTATAATTGGCTATTGATTGATTAATCAGTCATAAGACATGAACCTTAATAAGAGATTCTGTGCTTTTCCACGATTCTAGGCGGAGGACGAATCTGACCACCAACACCATATCATTTTGAAGCAAAAAAAAATTTTGCTTCCTTTCTGACTTATACATTACAATTTGGAGACAAATATGAGAATTTTGCTTCTTTTATGTCTAGCTTTTGGTGTCTACGCGCATTATGAAGTACAACGAACGGGTCATATGGTAAGGAACTTAGTTTTTTGGTCCTTATTTGCAATTTGTATTAAAAAAAACCATTATTTGAGGCACCAATTTATGTATAAGTATGACTGTTATAATACAACTATAAATGTTTGCTTTAGAGACTAATAAAAAACGTAAGTAACTAAATTCTCTGAACTTAATGTTGAATGGAAAATATATACATAATGTTTTAGCACTTACACCAATTGGGATTATGCAAATTTAAATAATCCAGTTTGTTATATATTTTAAATTGTAATATATACAAACAATTTTAAGAAACTATTTTAAAATAATTATTTTATTTTATTTAGGGATTTCTTTAACGATTTTTTTGATGACAGCACTATTTATATTATATAAGGTCCTAATTTATTAGTTGCAGATATTTTAACACATGATACTTTACATTAAAATAATTAACTTTAAATATAAATTAAGAAATCTTTTCATGTAATTTTTTTATTTCATTTTCCTGACAAAAAAATTAATTATAATTTCGTCTAAAAAAAATCATCATGTGCATTATCACATGTCACAATAACACTGTCTGTCATGTCATCAAACGACACAATCCACGGGAAAATAACATAACATTGACAATCTAGTGGCCAGTTCCAGCTCGTAAAAGAGGTACTAGAATCTGTTCAATGAGTTTTTATTTAATAATCACATGAACAGGGTGTTTTTACGTAGCAAATTTGTTTTTCAGTTTTCTCCAAAAAAACATCATAAAAGCTATAATGTTTCACGGTTTAATATACTCTAGAGACCGAGTACTATCAGCTGTAAAAATATCTGCATCTAATAAATTAGGACCTTATATATACATATATTCCCCGTATGGGGAATGGCCGCGTGGTGACGGCAGAAAGAATACATTTGTCACCACCCCAACTCCTCCTGCGGGTGTCGTAAGAGTCGACAAAGGGATTCACTGACCATATTTGATTAAAGATTGGTGATGGGCAGCAGCGTCATCATAGTGGACACATTAATTACTGCGATCACCAATCCGCTTGCCCAGCGTGGCGATTATAGGCATTTACCTCCTAATGCGTCTACACGCATAGTTAATAGGAGAGGCATACGTCCAGCAGTGGACTATCATAGGCTGATGATGATGATGATATATTACCCGTATATGTATGGAAAACGTTTGCTTCAGAAACCAATAAAAAACGTAAGTGACTACATTTGTTCGACCTTCATCATATTAATATAAGTAAATAATGATTTGCTACCTTAATATCATATCAGCCTCCGTAGCCTAGTTGGCAGTGACCCTATTAAGTTTTAATTTTCCGGTTTGAATCCCGGCGAAGTCATGATTTTTAGATTTTGGGGCCCTGAAACATGTCCTACGTAGTGAATAAATGAGTGAGTTAAAGTTTTTAATTATGTTTATAAAAATAAAGGTCTGCCATTTTTCGATTCTTTTCTGAGATCTCAGGTTTATTGGTTGAAGGTAACTACCCACAGTTTATATGTGTTTAGACTAGTAATTGTTTTATCTTGTTTACCAAATCAGGCCACTTACAAGGTAAGAAACAAATAATTATTTGGATGTTTTTTATGAGCTAGATTTAAATGGCATCATGTACACATGTAACTGGACATGATGAAATTATAAACATAATTTGGATTGGATGCATTCAAATTCAAGTAGAATTTTTACCCACGCTGCGCTTTTCGGTACCTTTTGCGCCCCAACAGCCATAGATTGTACGTGCAATGTGCCCCGCCCACTGCCACTTCAACTTAGCGATTCGGAGAGCTATATCGGTTACTTTGGTTCTGCTGCGGATGGCCTCATTTCCGATACGATCTCGCATAGAGACTTCCACCACAGCCCTCTCCTTGCCCTTTGGGTGACTTCCGCAGTCCTTGAAGACGTAAGTCTTGGCCAGTGTGAGTTGGCAGTGATATACGGTACTGAAACGGTGGTCGCTGACAATGGGCCTCATAAGAAGGCTCATTGGGTGATTATAATAAATAAATTGCAGATACAGCACCCCGTTAAAAAGCAGCCAAAGAATTCTGTGAAGAAATTATTCATTGGTCCAGCCCTAATAGGCGCAATGAGAGTGGTCACGGTAAGGATACTTAATAAATATATTTTTTTTCCCTCACTAGCTCGTAAAGCGCTCGTTTATCCTTTAATACGAACGGGTAAAACCGCATATTATTCACTTGTGTGGCAAAGTAATGACCTTGGAGCGTAGGGCGAAGTAGCATTCGTTTAACAGATAAAGGTGCGTTCAAACCAAAAGAGCATTCGCTATTCTAACCCCCCACTCTACGAAATTCGATCATTACACAAAACGTGATTGGTGGATTTCGTAGAACGGGCGATAGAACAGCGAATGCTCTTTTGGTTTGAACGCACCTTAACAAAACCTCATAATGCTCATGGAAGTCATTCCACATTAATGATAATTAAATAATTTGTTTGAGAATTTAGTGTAAAATACAAACTTTTATATAATATGATGATTTTAACACATAAATCCTAAAATTCCATAAGTAATCATTGTTTTAGTGAATGATGATAAGATGACTAGACGCAATCACAAAACGCAGGAAATGTCAACATTGTCAATGAATATTATAGGTTATAATGTTTAATCACCGACTCGAACACGCATAAAAATAGTAAACTATAGAACTTTCAGAGTGTTCTGTTATAATTTTCTAAAAATAACGAATGAGAATGATTTAATAAGACAAGACAAGACAAGACAAGACATTTATTGATATTAATCATACACCGTCAATAACATAATAACATAATAATGCATTGGCGTTGGTGTGCAACTACAGGAATGTGTTAAAATCGTGCTGCGTTTACTTTTTCGTGCTAAGTTTACTGCGACAAAATCTTGCATTAAATAGGTGATGCATTTCGAAAATTACTATCTAAATAATTACCTTTTTTGAGTTTCCTCGCTATAGTGAGGGGAAAAGTTTTGTGTTACACACGGGTGCAAATGTATGTTACTTCGCGTATGTTAAAACACTCGCTGCGCTCAGGATTCCATTTTAGAACCGCTCGCTTCGCTCGTGGTTGAACTATAGAATCCTTTCGCTTGCTCGTGTTTTAATTTCATACTCGCGGGTAAAATACAACTTTGCACCCTTGTAATAACAAATAACTATTGTCTTTCAGTTGATGATCTGCCATCGCTTTTTAGCCATAATCTTATTTTTTGGGTTTATTACTTAAATCTTTTTACAGGTGGCGGTCTATTACCCGCCATTCCTTTTATATGAAGAGAGGGTGTGATTTATTCTCTCTGGTCTAGTTCCAAGATCTGCCATATTTTGAGTCTTACAATGTTACTAGCGTTTAATAAGTTTCTATCGAGTTCATTTTCATGGTTTGCAAGTCTGTCTTTGTATATCTTTGAGAATCTTTTAACTTCCTCTTTGATGGTCGGTATATCTAGGTATTCATGTATCTCTTTGTTTTGGTCGAACCAGGGTGCACATATAAGTATTTAATAAGTATATACTGGGTGACATCGGAGTCGTGATCCAAACTGTGAGAAACGTGTTAAGATGGTCATTCTCAACAAGGTTTCCTATGGAACAAATATGTATATCGCGAAAAAAAAAACTGTTTCCATACCGAACGGTGCGGAAGTGTTCATAACTTCCAGTCTCGTTTCATAATTATGTAAACACATTTGGAAAGGATTAGTATGGAGAAATGTATACATATTAATGAACTCGAACTTTACTAGTCATAAAAAAAGTATGTTTGTTCATATAGGTCCCATAGAGAACATTGTTTAGGAAGACCATCTTAACACGTTTCTCACAGTTTGGATCACGACTCCGATGTCACCCTGTATTATAAGCTCTTGGTGCCCGGAGGCAAAGGCGTTTCTTAGTGAGTTGGGACGCCGCCTACATGAGAGGGGTCATGACCCCCGCTCTGCAGTGTTATTCACTAAGGAAACCGCCTTGCTGTCAGCGCTGTGTCAGCGCTGCGGCAGCGTCGAACCTAAAAATGGTATTCACTAATGCACTTTAAACGACACTAGCGCTCGGCGACGAATGCGGCGTGAGCTGGAACTACACTGCGTCGAGAGTTACCGCCTACAGTTCGACGACGAGCTGAGGCCCGTTTCTCAAAAGCTTGTAACTTGTAATACAAGTAGAAGTCTCTTTTTGACACGATTAATTAGATAAGGACTTCCACTTGTATTACAAGTTACAAGCTTTTGAGAAATAGGCTACTGTTCTACCCCAACCAGCAAAACGCGCTCGAGTAAGCGTCGCGGCCTCGCGGCAACGTTTCTGCCGTGACTTAAAAGCGTTAGTGTATGGTCGAATAAGAGTCGAATTCACGTGTATACGACGGCGTTTGGGCACAATTATATTGCTATTTAGTCGAGTACGTGTCAAAAGAGAACACCGCTATATTTCTTTATAACTGAATAGACGTTGAATAAAAGTCGCCAAATTACTCATTTTCGTGTAGTAAGACCTTCTATTGCAACATTTATTCAGCTTTTATGTCGAGTTGCAGCAGTGATATATCCTCTACGCAATAAATTTATCGAATAGCGAAGTTTGTAGCAGCTGCTTCGGCGACTTTTTTTGACCCCTCTTTTCTCACCCGGTCGATTTGTGGGTTACAAATCGACCGGGTGAGAATTGTGTAAAGGAAAAATAATTGGATGTTTTTTGTTAGATAAAGTGCATTTTGATAATTTGATTTTATATTCAGGCATAGCTTAAGAATTAGCATGTTGATCGTGGCGATATAGTGGCAAATTTTACCTGCAAACTTTTTTTTGTGACAAAACATGATATAGTTTCTTTACTAAATTTTCATGCCCCTTCGTAATTTTAAGCTTTAAGGGATTTATTATTTCATTATTTTTTTAATAAAGTAAACAAAGATATCAGTACGCGCCATTAAGCATCTTTGTTATTCGTATGCGATCAATATGCGATCAACATCTGTTTATGAGCGCCCCTTTACTACATTATACGACTGTTGCTTCCGCCATGATAAGAATAAGTTTGATGAAAAGATGGCGGCCGTGTAGTTATTAAATTTATCATTTTCTTATAGTTATAAGTAAGTTTGCTACTGACTACTCCGGTCCGCTTAATTGGTTTCCAGAGATTGTAATCCATATTTATCGGTATTTAAGAAAACAATGAGATCCGAAAATGAACTATGAACTGTTGATATAAATTTTAGCAATAATAGGTACGTTTATACAAATAGTAGATCGGTAAGCGTTATATTTTGGCATGTTTATAACGCATGCAGTAAAATAATACTGCTTAACATCCACGCTTACACAGCGTACACAATATTAGTCGGATAGCTATCACTAATTCTCCTTTTTAGTGCCATAGATATTTTTTAAGCAGCATTTATACAATTACAGACCGAATAAACACATTATGTATAGCTATTACACGATTGTGTAGTAAGAGTCTTGATTGACCACTTTAATATTATTATATGGGGAGTATCAATGACTTAAAACTCTTTTATACAACAGTTTGCTGAATAAAAGCTGTTATCAACTGTGGCAATATGGCTAGTCCTATAATGGCAAAATTAGAAACCTATAAACGGCCGTTTGTAACATAAATGAAGTAAACAACGCGGTAACGCGATCAAAAGCCGCATCAAAGTAGCATTGGTGATGCCTACATAACCGTTGTTAAGCAATCGCATAGCGAGGCCATATAAACGTTTTTTCAACTTGATTATATGACTGAATTGCTATATAAGCCAAAATGCTATTCAACAAGCTTCTATACGATATGTCATTACAGTGGTTATCGTTACATTACCTGTATCCGACTAATAGCTTTATAAAATCAAGGTTATTCAGCGTTTTTGTTGGTTGGGTACGTTAGTGAATACCGTTTTTCGCAGCGCTGCGCTCTACGTCGCAGTGAAGGCTGTCTCGTCGTCGAGCTCGTTGACGAACGCAGCGTCGAATGTGTGAATAAGAGAATAGCATAGCTCCTGGTTGGTTCCTGGCCATTGCGGTTCAGCTTAGCAACGCAGTGAGCTTAACCCTTGGAACGCCGATGTCATACATTTTCTTGATGGTTAATTACTTCAATTATTTCATATTATAATCCAAATGGCTTGTGACGGATCTGTCACTAGGCACTTCAGGGGTTAATGGGCACTTTTGCGCCGGGAACAATCCGGGGGTGCTTGTTTCAATAAGTATTTTTTATAATATTTACTTATTTTAAGAACTTTTTATATAAATTCTCCAGTGATTTAAGTAATAACTCAATGAATAAATAAATGCTTTTAAGTATAAAATATAAGTACTCAGTAAGTATGTGCATTATAATATAAGTATTTTTTGACATTTTTAGAATGTTTTTAAATAAGTCATATTATTGTTTGTAACTACTCGATGACTTGATGGACAATTCCATGCAAGAATGTCTAGATATCAAAATGATACTTAACTAGATATAATGTAACACTTACACTTGGATCATTTAGTAAATAAACAGACGGTCGAATGGTAATCCAATCATTACCATAACATTGATTTATCCTGATGAGAATATTATTTTGCGACAAACACGATACATAAAGTATATTTATTTCATAATAGTGCATTCAATGACACAATTAATTTAACACTACTTATATAAAATAATCAATAATATAAAAAAAAACATATAAATTAAAAGAACCTATATATAAAAAATCTCGCCCAAATCGCTGCCAAAGGGCAGTGTGCCCAGAAGGCTGGCCGCATTGCCACGTTGTATGGCAATGCTTATTCGCTGAGCGAAATATTGACCAGCCCTCTGGTCACCAGTGGCATCGATTAGGCGTGAGGCTATATCTCTGTAAAGACGACTCGCATTGGGTCCCCAAGGCCCCAGCGTTTCGACCCCAAACGCCTCAAACATATAGCCACTGCCGAGGGTTGCATATTTGCGGCGTTTGAGGTCCTCCGCTGTGGATGCAGCACGGCCAGCACTATTGCTAGTACCTGGAAGGTGGGACGGCTCGAGGGTGTCTACACATGTAGCGTCCCATACCAAGGGGCGTCTCATCTTCCAAGGCACCAGTGTTATGCCGTCGGGTCTCTTGCCATCGTCCCTCGTCAGCCCAACGGGCTCCAGGATGGCGGGAACTTTCACGCTGACAAGGGCCCGTTGGATAATGTAATTAATGCTGGCGTGCCGAGGTACCTATGCGCCCAGCGCTCCGGCCGCAGGAGAGTCCATGGTGACCCAGGTGGTCGACCATGGCTCCGCATTGGCAGCGATGTGGGACGTTTGTTGCTGCCCCTATGCGCAACTAGTCTCGCAAACACGATACCTACCTAATATAAGTTCAGATGGGACTGTGGAATTTTTCTCCTGTTATTTTTGCCACGTCAATAATAAACTATAGAAAGTGCTTTTTTAGGGTGGTTTTTTATGTAAAGAAAGTGATATTTTTCTGCACATCTGTGCAAGAATTAATTTTCATAGTGCTTTTCATACTCTGGTTAGTACTAGAAAGATTGTCTTTATTTCCTCGCATAATGCATCCTAGAATATTGTATGATATCCGTGTTGAAATGTAGGCTTTTTCTTCAATTCGTGTTAAGTGGTTTATATCACTGACACCCGTGCAGAAAATGCACAATTTCAACACGTGTATCATAAATAACTATTATTGTTTTACCTCACTTGACCTTATCTAATATACTTACCTGGATCACATAGGTGAAAAAAAATCAACGAGTGCTTTTCGTGCGTATTAAAAATAAGGATATTTAATATAACGTTTGTTTTAGTAATGTTCTTATTTAGTTTTTTATGTTCCAGCATGTCGCAACTATTCTTTCGGTAGTTGACGTAAGTAATTGTTTTTTTTTTTGTGAAATGGTTTAAGTACCTATTTTCAAACTGTGACGCTATCTAGTATCAAGTAACGAAAGAACAACTGTGCCTTAGGTTGTAGGATTAACCTACAGTTGTTTCTTCGTTACGTAATTTGTAAACATGCTTTGTTTTTCCATTATTTTTTTTTCTTCTGTAACAACAATAACAGGCGTATTTCTGACGACACGAAAAGGAGTACTAGACTTTTAGATATTTTATAAAGTAAGATATTATTTCAATTAAGTAATAATAAAATGATTTATTGTTTTTATTTTTTGTATGTTATGTAGTTAGTATGTACGTTTATATATCCATGTATATGTGTAGTTTATATTGATACGTAAGTGTAGTAAATTTGTTTTTTTCTATTAGTTTCGTAATTAGTTTTGCACCTCCTTTTGACTAATATTTAATTCATATCTCCGCTACCTAAAGGTTGTCTGGAAGAGATCGCTTGTTAGCGATAAGACCGCCTTTTGTTTAACCTCTGTCTATTTCTATGTCATCTTTGTTATGGTTTTTGTTTTGTTCGAGGTGTGCAATAAAGAATATTTATTATTATTATTATTTATTATAATGATGGCGAACATGTGACGACTTAAATATGTATACCGAGTGTTTCAACAAAATTTCAGTACCAATAAAGAAAGGATTTTTTTATGGCATGTGATTTCCAAGTTCATTGTTTTATTTATTCATAGGTGTAAATTACATTATATTTTCTGCATCCTCAAAACCTCATGCTGTTTTCCAGTTAGGTTCCACTCTTTGGGATCGTTTCATCCGTAAACCCGACCCCACGGTCGTATACCCTCTCC
Source organism: Thaumatotibia leucotreta (assembly GCA_025490895.1). Lineage (NCBI taxonomy): Eukaryota > Metazoa > Arthropoda > Insecta > Lepidoptera > Tortricidae > Thaumatotibia > Thaumatotibia leucotreta. The sequence continues at coordinate 24,881 of JALPQI010005246.1, read as the reverse complement.
CAGCGTTCAGTGCGGAATTTGAGTACAAGAATGAATCTGAAGAGGCTGAGGCGAAGGGGAGACGCAGATATCTTCTGTAGGGCAATGCTTTGTGAAATAAATAGTGTTGTTGTCAAAATAGTGCATTTTATTTTTTACTCTTCAAACCAATACTTGACATATTATTTATACCATGATGGAGACAAAGATGCATCCGGCCTGATGGTAAGTTGTTATAGCCTATGGATGCTTGCAAATTTAGAACATACATACTCTTTGCCAACCTTTTAAAATTCATTACGAAGAAGAACATGTAGTAGTCTCGTGAACATTTTCAGGCACTGGTCTCACCGCGAGCTAGTAAGCTATGAACTATCGGCTATAAACACGAAATAAAGATACGCACTACCGTGTCTCTTTTATTTACACGGTAGTGCGTATTGTTCGTGTTTATAGCCGATAGTTCATAGCTTACTAGCTTACTAGTAGCCCGCGGTGATACCTGTGCCTTAGGTATGGAGTTCTGTAACTGGAGCGTATGCAGGAGGAAATTTCTCTTAGACTTCAATGGCTCTTTCTGTATTTGTGACCCTTTATACTCCAAGGTGACGATGGTGAGAAATGCGGTAGAACACGGCCTTAAACGTCATTCCAAATGTTTTTCAGAACGCACCCATTATACAATCAACTTTTATTTTATTGTGGCCATTGTTGCAGAATGTATTTTTAATTCTAGCAACATTTAATTATATCATTTTAATCTTTTGTATGACAACTTCTCTAATTAACAATTATACGATCCATAGACATAGAATATTTATAGACCGTGCCTATTATTATCTGTGGGTGTCACCGGCAACGATCTTTGTTTGGGTACACTAGTGCACCCAAGAGAATAAAATCACTAGGTACATTTTAAAAGACGACACTCTCGAAAAGCCTAAAACCGAGTTATGAACGTACTTTGTGCCAACGTACACAATACATGTCTATACTACCAACTTAAAAAAACAACACTAGAGCTCGACACTCACTTCACTAACTGTTTATCGATATCGATAAAAGTGCAATAATTTTTGCTGCATGCTTGCTAATACTGAATTTATATTACAAAAAATAAAATAAGGATATAACACAAAAATATTTTTATTGTACAGGTATTTTTAATTCATTTCCTTAGTAGATTATGGGCCCAATCGTAAATTATACTATGGAGTGGCGAGGAGTTAAGTTTCGAGCTAAAACTCCGGCATACAGCAGCTCAAAAACATGGTCCAAAGCCAATGAATCGTTAGAACGAATAACATTTCTCCAATGACAAACAGCATAGGTATATACATATCACTTTGCAGCATTTCGCAATTGAGCTAATTTTAAAGCGTTTGAACAAATTTCCTCAGATTTAATTATGTCTGTTGTTAATATTTGGCACTGTCTCCTGATCAAAATTTTTAATGCTATAAGTACAATTTCCGAGTACAGAATACATGACACACGACTTTTGAAATAATTACACGTACCTGTCTGTGCTAACTTCTTTTGTTTTATTGTTAACTTGCTAAATCCGCCGAAAATCAACTTTGTAGACACGCTAGGCATACAGCAGTCAGCATCAACTAACTAGGTATTCATAGCATAATTCAGTCACGCACAGTCACAAGTCACAACACATGAAAATAAACGTAAAACAATCGCTCAGAACCGAACTGTATTAATATAACAATTAATGAGTTTTGTTTTGATAGATTTTCTATTGATTAACCTCAAACCTGTATCGCAAAAATCAAAACCAACTGTTTGTAAACAAATAAACCTGACAGAATGTAATGCCTCTCACTTCAAGTAAAAATCGCAACATAGGAGAGTTCTTAAAATTACTCGTATAACACCTCGACGCTCGGTCAGTCAGAGAGAGATCGACATTGGCCGTCCCTCTCGCACGTATGGCTTCTCGCCCCGCCGCCGGTCCTACGAAGGCGCCTAGGCGCAGCCTATTATTTTGATTGTGTGCGTATATTTTCTATCTTCGTGTGCACTGGGCAAAAATATGTATATAGTTCTCGGACATGTCTACGCAAACGCACTGTGTGAGTGTGTGTGTTTTTGTAGGCTCTGATCGCCGTTGCATTACCCCAGATGGCGCTTGGGCAGCCGCGCGCTAGGCTAGCTAGCGCGCGCGCAAATTTAAATCGCCGCGAGCTCCGTGAATATTAATATTTATGCGGATTTCTTTCAGAAAACATGACAAATTATTATAATGAAGACGAAAAAGTATGTAGATATGTAAAGTATGTAGTATGTAGATGCTGTTCTGATAGGGTAGGCAGTGCCTATTTGCCTATATGGAGTACACGCCACTGGTTATCGTTTGCAGTTACTAATTATATATTCAATAAAGAAATAAAAAAATAATTTGCTACTACTCTAAAATAATTTGATAGTGACCTGTCCGGGTCAAGAGGAAATCTTGGCAAAAATACGCCAGAAGTTCGTTTTAATTCACGCTGAACACCACATACTTCACATTTCCTATTGGTTTGCCCCCCATTTAGAGCAAACATTTAAATATTTTGTTTAAAACATAAACCCGGGAATCGCTTTCACAATAAATAATTATGACGGTACGTTTCTGACACTGACGTTTTACCTATTTAGGTGGTAAATAAAAGTATAAAACGTCTAAATTTGAAGGCCGGTATGATTATGTACTAATAAAATGCAACAGTAGTAATTTTAATGGGTGCGCCAAAGTATTTATAAAATTGCAACTTAGATTATTGGAACTCCGAAAATTTTTCTTATACAATTTAACATCATAATGATCGGTATTTAGAAGTAATCTTTGTTCATAATTATCATCACTTAGAATTATTTATGTTCATAATATTTGTTTTCATATATATTTTAGTACTAACTTTTATGTTTAGGTATATAATTTTTCACTATACTTATTTTATAATCTAATGTTATTTTTATTTTTATCTGTACTGGTTTTATGTATGAATTATTTTTGTTTAATTAAATATAAATCGTACTAGTTATTACTGTAAACACTAGCTACCTGCACAAATCAGGTCGGCTGCTCAAAGTCAAATTCAAGCATGTCCATTTTTGCAAATTTTACAGGAGAGCAAAAAAACGTAATTTGTCATTTTCATGGACAAATAAACTCAAAATTTATTCAAATTTATTGTCATGGCGTTTAACACTATAATGTAAATTTTTTGATGATTTTTATTTTTATTTTTATTCCTCAGGTTAATCGCAAATAATAAGAAATGTTTTCAGCTTTGTCGCACACCCACTTTTTGGGAACAACCGTCAACGTAAAAACAAGCAAGTCTGACATGCTTGATTTTAGGTTTGTTGCATTGTACTAAAATGTAGGGGAAAATGAGGCAGTTACGTCTTTTTGCTTTTGTTATAAAATGTATTTTGTCGAATTCTCTAAAACAACTAAATCGAATATGTTCAAAATCATGTTGCGAGTAGATTGCATCATGTCCCATATTTCTGATATTTTTTCATATTTTTTAGACCTGCCGATAAAAAATTAAGGGGTGTAGACACATTTTTTTAGACTTTCTGAACTATTATTTCTAAAAGTATTCCATTAATCAAATTATTGGTAAAGAAACCATAAACTTATTTTAAAAAACCTATCATATGATGTATTACAAATTAACATTTGGATAAAAACATTTTTTTGACATTTACATACATGTATGGGATGCCCCCCCTTAAAAAATGTTATTTTGCAATTTATATCCAAAACGCAGTAGCAACACACAATATATACCTTGAGCTGAAATTTCATAAACGTACGCTAAACAGTTACAACAGAAACCGCTGTCATACACGGTGGAATTTAATCGGTGAACAGGAACCCATTTTTCTAATTCAGTAATCGATGGCGGTCACGTTTATGTAGTACTTAAGTGGAACCAAGTTTTTTTTAGCATAACTAATTTTTATGTTGAAATTAATATTTATTGTCACCCTACTAATGGTTTAGTCTGAAAAGTTTAATACCTCTTTTCAAACTATCAGCCATAGAAACTTAAAACATAAATGAGCAATAACCACTCACATGCTTTAATTTTTGCGATAGACTCTATTCCTATGTAAAATAAGAGCGATGCATGGCTGATAGTTTAAAAAGAGGTATTAAACTTTTCAGACTAAACCATTAGTAGGGTGACAATAAATTTTAATTAAAGTTTAATTTCAACATAAAAATTTGTTATGCTAAAAAAAAACTTGGTTCCACTTAAGTACTACATAAACGTGACCGCCATCGATTACTGAATTAGAAAAATGGGTTCCTGTTCACTGATTAAATTCCACCGTGTATACAGACGGACACACAGGGAGGACGCAAATGACTTCCGCTTTTACTTAAAAATCTTAAAATATACGTATAAACGTCTGCTTAGTTTAAAAGCCAAACGCTAAAATCAAGCATCTCCAGAGACAATTTGAATTTCAAGTATTTATCTCATTTAGAGATACTGCTTTCCAGCTTGGATCTGGACCAAATGCTTGGTTTTAGCGTAGATGTTGAGGGAAATTCGACAAAGCTGAAAACATTTCTTGTCTATAACTTCAAAAATAAGGGGTTTAGAAGAAAATTTTTGATGCAGAAAAATGCGTTTTCGGTTCCTTTTTCAAAATGTGCAAAAAAACAAAAACTGAAAAAAATGGACATACTTGACTTCAACTTTGGGCAGCCGAGGTTGTGGCAGAGTATTGTACTAAACGGGTTCCCTCTATCTGGCATAACTTTTTTTGTCCGAAACGCTTAGGACATAATTATACATAATATTTGGCATAATTTATTTTGTCATCATCTTAATGAGGCAGAAACATCACTTGGCACTTGGCATAAATAACAATATTTCGAACATTACTTAGTCCGAAACTATCTTGGCATATCATTATTTACGCCAAGTGTTATAAGACAGAAATTAGGTTTGCATATTTTTTTTGGGCATATAGCCACATGTTCGAAACTTGCATTTTTTGTCAGGCAGAATTTGTTGTGCGGGTGAATATTTCTGCAGTGAGCAAGCGAAGCGAGCGAACAAAACTTTCCGGGGCAGATCCGACTCGGATAGGTTAGGTTAGAAGACTAATAAAAAAAATATTTATTTTATTTTAACAACAGTATTTTTTAACCAAATAGTATTTGAATAATTAATTGACTTTTAGTTCATATCTTATCAGTATAAATCAATTGCATAGTTTGGGTGCAATTTACATTTTCGAACTGGCGGGCGGGCGGATTGCGGGTGTATGGCGTTTGCCGCGGAATTTAGAAAATGACATATCTTTGTTTCTTTTTAACCGATTTCGATGATTTAAACTGTATATTTTAGGATAACAGTTTGGCTACAATTATGTAGTACAATATTTTTTTCTAGTACCGCTTGTTTCCTGATGACATGTACATTGTACGAAAAGAGTAAAAAAATATTTTTATTCTTTCAACGATTTTTTTTGTATTTCTAGATGTACGCTACAACACGAAAAGACAAAGTTAGAGCATATTTAATGTCCTTTCTATTGATACTACACACGATGGTATACGTTTGGCGGTTGAGGAACAAATAAGCGCTTTTTGAAATTAGGCACTAGGCATTTTGATGACGTCATTACTGGTGACCTTGACCCTTGAGAGAGTGTCTACCGGCAGTTTTGGATACAGAATGACATATTTAACAACTAACAACATACTAAAATTTGGTGCTGGTATCCGAATGTGAACTTTTTTTCCGTAATATAATGGACTAAAAGTTGAGTATGCCACAACAGTTTCTGCACAAAGCCCATTATGACTACCTACATAGTTTATGTCATATAGAATTATTTATAAAAAAAATATACCAAAACAGGGTGAATCTAATAGGAAAATATTTATAAATAAACAATTTATTTCAAATAACTTTATCGGTATAGATTAATCTACTTGACGACTTTAGGAGGATAAAATTTCGACGTAAAAATCGTTATGAACATTGTAGGTAGAAGTATAATTTTTAGTAAGAAAAAAAGTATGAGATAAAATTTTCGGAGTAATGGTGATCATGAGTAAAAAACGGTATTAGTAAAAATATTCGAAGAAAAAATTGTATAAGTGCCAATATGGACCCCATTTTAATTCTATATGATTATTTTTATCTCTCAATGTTGGTACCAAATACGTTCATAATTTACCATAGTATGAAGTGTCGATGGGCTAAGTGCACCTAAACCCGCAAATAGTAAACTTTATTAAAATACAACTTTTAATGTACATTTATATTCGATAAGTGCACGGAATGTGATAAAAGTAATGATTTGTGTGGTTCCAGAGTGTAAAAATCGCCAGGGTTGCTTGAATGAACAACATAAAGACATTACGTTACACCGGTAAGTTGGTTTTGACTTGAATTTTAAGTTTTCGAACCTTATACGATACATAAGTACAGTCAGCTGCAGAGAAAAGTAGACCCCCTTGCATACAAATTTGTATGCAAGGGGTCTACTTTTCTCTACAGCTGACTGTACGTAAATTATGATATGTAGATGATGCAATATGTATTTGAAAACCTACCTAATTTTCTTTAGAGATGCTTATAATTGGCTATTGATTGATTAATCAGTCTTGAGATAATTCCTTAATAACTGATTTTGTACTTTTCCACAAGTCTAGGCAAAGGACGAATTAGACCGCCAATATCATATCGTTTTGAGACAAAAAAGAAAATTTTGTTTCTTTTCAGTTCACTTCGACTTAATACATTACAATTTGGAGACAACATGAGAATTTTGCTACTTTTATGTCTAGCTTTTGGTGTCTACGCGCATTATGAAGTACAACGAAAGGGTCATGCGGTATGGAGATAAGTTTCTTGGTTCTTATTTGCAATAAGCCATTATCTGAGGCGTCCGTTTACGTATAAGTATGACTCTGTTATAATACAACTAAAAGTTTGCTTCAAAGATTAATAAAAAACGTAAGTAACTAAAATAAGTGCTCTCAATTCAATGTTGAATTGAAAATATTGATAATAAGTACCTACGTAATGTTTTAGAATGTTAATAATTTATCATATTATGTGGCTTACTTACACCAATTGGGATTATGCAAATTTAAAAACCCCAGTTTTCATATTTTACAAGGCTATTAGCAAACGCCTTAGGAAGTCCACGGGCGATCCTCGCGCGGGCGGCTTTCTTGCGCAAAGGATTGCTGTCGCAATCTAGCGCGGGAATGCCGCCTGCGTGCTGGGCACCTTGCCCAGGGGGCCAAATTTAAATTTATAATTTATATTTGTAGTTAGTTTTATTTTTAATTAGGCTTAATTATTCTTCTGTTTTTGTATATTTTATGATTAAATAAAATCGAATATTAAATGTGTTAACATCGGTATAGGCTCTTATAAGAAACGTTTTTTTTTATTTTATCTAGGGATTTTGTACGATTTTTTGATGAAATACTATTTGTATATATTCAAGGTATAAGTATGTAATATTACTAAACGTTTGCTTCAGAGACTAATAAAAAACGTAAGTACCTAAATGCTCTCAACTCAATGTTGAATTATGTTGAATTGAAAATATTGATGATAAGTATATGATGTTTTAGAACGTTAATAATTTATCATAGCATGTGGCTTACTTACACCTATTGGGATTATGCAAATTGTAATACCCCAGTTTTTATATTTTTGATATTGTCAATGAATATAGGCTATATTAAGAAACGATTTGTAATTAAATTTTATATAAGGATTTTGAACTATTTTTTTGATGATATCACTATTTGCATATATTCAACGTATACGAGTAAGTATGTAATACAATTAAACGTATTTCTTCAGAAGCCAGTAAAAAACGTAAGTAACTTAATTCTTTGGAAATATTAATTATACCTATTAATAAAAATAAAGGTTTACCATTTTCGACCATTTATTGAGATCTCAGGTAACTTCACGCTGATTATATGTTTTAACTATAGACTAGTAATTTGTTTTATCTTGTTTGCCAAATTTTAGGCCACTTACAAGGTAAGTAACAAATCATTATTTGAATGTTTTTTACTAACTAGTCTACAATTCCATCATTATTACTTCTGTATCAACAAAATTATGTAAATAAATTACAATTAATCAATTAAAATAGGTTGATTTTTTTAGAATGCGTGGAAACAGAGCGCCTAATAGGTACCTAAAACGGAACAAAACTAGACTTAAACTAGTTTAACTAGGAGTAATACTCAAATACATTCACCACTGTACACGGTATGTTTAGCCCTCTCCATTGCCTGTTAGCGACGCGCTCAAAATGGTTCAAATGTTTCAATTTTGATTTCTATTGTGGTACTCCGAAAATTTTTATAATTATTTTAAGATGAAATTAGAAGGTAGATATCCGTGTGACGCGACAAGCTTGCAACGGTTTTTAGTTTTGACCTTTAGTCAGTCGACCTCTGTCTATCCGCGCGCGACACACGCATACATACGTTCTCTTATAAGTAAAAAAAAAAATACGTGTAGCCTGTGCTTTTCTCCAATAAACAGTTTTGTGATTCGTACTGTGAGCTTTTATTGTGATCCACCTAGCTACAACGTTTACAAGTGGTCACTTCGAACCGGATATATATGTATCACACGCCACCTGTGAAAATGAATACTCGCAGTACAGCGCGCAAGGAGCGCAAGAGAAAAGAAGAAGAGGATAGACAGCTTCAGCTTCAAATACCTTCTCAGCCAACTGATGGAATTACGCAGAACAATGATGAAACAAAGATTGTCGTCCCTACGTTTAAAATGTCGGGTAGCAGTGTAAAATCGGAGCACCGCCCGGAACAACACACGCCCGCTTCATTATCGGGGGCAAAGTCCAAGGCATCATCATCATCTGTGCTGGCTAGGAGAAAGCAACTGGAACTAGAAGCGGCTCAAGAAAAAGCGCGTATCCAAATGGCCCTCATCGACCAGAAACTTGACGCTGATTTAGCTAATTTGATGGATGAGGAACAAGAAGAATACAGTCCACGTGATCTGCACACTGACAACCAGAGTGAGGTTGAAAAGTGGTTAGAACGAAGCCAACGCGAACTCGAAGCCGTCGCACAGCAAGTCCCCGAGCATGGTAATCAGCCGGACCTGCCGTGCCCGCCGGCGGCGGTCTGCCCCGGTACCTCTAATGCAACGGTACAGATGCTCGCAAGTGCACTTCAAAACCTAACCTCAAGCTCCGCTAAACAGAAGAGTGACAAAAACCTGCTTAGTCGCTTATGTACTCCCAGAGACCTACCAAGTTATTCTGGTGACCCAATGGACTGGCTCCAGTTTAAGCAGGCTTATGAAGAGTCCACAGAAGTGTGCGGGTTCAGCCCGAAGGAGAACTTATGGAGACTGAGGAAATGTCTACATGGAACTGCGAGGGACGCAGTTTCCGCTTTAATGGTTACTGCCACATCGCCCGATATAGTTATGAAAACCTTAGAATTGGTATGCGGAAACCCTGAAACCATTTTAACTCGAATCATGCAAGGACTACGTAAGCTACCATCTATGTCGAACGAGTACAGTAAAGACATCGTGTCATTCTCAGTCAAGGTACAAAACTTCATCGCAGCCGTACATGCAGTCGGCCGTAAAGAATACCTACACGACGTCAACATGGCCAATATTATTATTTCTAAGCTACCAACGGTCATTATATCAAAATGGTCGGACTACAGTTTCCCTATAATAACCGAAGGCAAGAAACCACGCTTGGAAATCCTTGGAGACTTTTTGAACACCGAAGCAGTCAAAATAACTACTACAGCGAACATTCATATCACGGATCAGCGCAGTTATCAACATCACTCGAAAAATAAAAGTGATAATAATAACTTTAATAACGCTAGCCGGCAACAAACAATTCTAGTGCAAGCGACGCGTAGTGACAGTACCAGTAAGTGTTTATTTTGTCGCGGCGCTAAACATGAGTTACCCGATTGTAAAATGTTCAAGAAGGCGCTTAGAAAGGACAGGTGGCGGCATGTTAAACGCCACGGAGTGTGTTTCAAATGCCTAGTGTCTCGCCACGAACGTGAGAGCTGCCCCGCGCCCGCGTGCGATAAGGACGGGTGCGGCGAGGCGCATCATCGTCTATTGCATTTCGTTCACAATCGCGATATACCTATACCTACGGATACTGCGTCGGAGTCTCAAGAGACGCGGGAAACAGCTGAGCCGGCCCCTTCTAAGGAAACAGTGACAAACATAAACTTAAGTAATCATAAAGTGTTTATAAAAGTGGTGCCGATAAATATTCGCGGACCTAACGGTGTTTTTACGTCTACAGCACTTTTGGACGATGGAAGCAGTGTATCTCTTATCAGTAAATCGCTCGCTGAGCGCGCGGGCCTGCGCGGACGCACTGAGACTTTACGCGCGAGCGGACCGTGGGTCGACAGCGATTTAGTTTGTACTTCCACCGCTATGTCGATAGATGTGTCTAGTTATAATGGTACCGATGTATTTAATATAACTGTGCAAGCTGTAGATAATTTAAAACTTCCCGAACAAGACTTGAAGTCCATCGATTGTAATAAATATGCCCACTTACATCACTTAAAAGATAAATTGTTTTCTCATATAACCTCTTGTAAACCTGAAGTTCTAATCGGGCAAGATAATTATAATTTGATTATGCCTTTAGAATTATGTGTAGGTAAACCATTTGAGCCGTGCGCTACGCGATCTCCCTTAGGTTGGTGCATTCACGGGAAAGTGCGCGCGCCGCACTGCCGCAGCGCCCGCGCCGCGCCCAGCCTGCTGGTGGCGGCGCGCGACGCAGTCGCTAGCGATGACACACTCCGAGATCTTCACGATGAAGTAAGACATTATTTTTCACTCGACTCTCTAGGTGTGTGTAACAAACCTCGTCAAAATAGCGACGACGTCCGTGCGCTAGCACAGCTGGACCGCACCACGACCTTTGTCGACGGTAGGTGGCAAGTCGGTCTGCCGTGGCGTGACGAGAACAGCGTGATGCCCGACAGTTACCCTAATGCACTAAATAGGCTAAACGGAGTTGAGAGGAAAATGGCGGCGGACGGTGAGTATGCTCAAAGGTATACAGATCGAGTTAATCATTTATTCCAAAATGATTTCGCCAAGGAGGTCGGCGACCCTCGATCTGTTTCTCCTCATACCTGGTATTTGCCACACCATGGAGTAAACAACTTAAACAAGAAAAAACTTCGTCTTGTTTTTGACTGTTCGGCGAAAAGCAAAGGTATGTCGCTAAACGATTACCTACTTCAAGGTCCCGACCTACTCGCGTCCCTGTTCGGCATCATGGTACGATTCAGAGAGAACAGGTACGCTGTGGCCGGGGATTTACGCGACATGTTCCTCAGGGTCAAAATAAGACCTGAGGATCAGGACGCACTTAGGTTTTTATGGAGGACTGACCCTAAACAGCCAGTCAGAATTTATTCTATGACATCACTCGTATTTGGCGCTAATTCGTCTCCTTTTATAGCTCAGTATGTCAAGAATAAAAATGCACAACGTTTCGCGTCCACGATGCCTACTGCAGTTGCCGCCATTTGCGAGCAACACTATATGGACGATTACTTGGACAGTTTGTCTGACGAGACCGCAGCTATTAAAATGGTAAAAGATGTCACTTTTATCCACAAGCAGGGCGGGTTCGACATGTGCAACAGGACAAGTAACAGTGAGGCAGTATTGGACAGCGTGCCAAAGGAAGCCTTAGGCACAGCAGCCTTAAGGTTCAAATTAGATCGACAGCTAGAAGGTGAGCGAACGCTTGGTCTTATTTGGTACCCCGCTACGGATGAGTTCGGGTTCGATTTATCGCTCAAACGCATACCTAGCGATGTAGTTAACGGTACACAAATACCTACTAAAAGAATAATGCTTCGAGTAATAATGTCGATATTCGACGTATTCGGTTTCTTATCTCCATTCACCATTCAAGGTAAAATAATGCTACAACAGCTGTGGCAACTATCCATTGACTGGGACGAAAATATTCCTAACAATATTTTCGTTAAGTGGATTGAATGGATAAACCTATTAAAACAAATGCGGCATGTGCGTATACCTAGATGTTATTTAAGTCCCGTAGGTACAAGTGAGTTCGATAACCAGGCGGCGGCGGTCAGCAGTGCTACGAGCGTAGCGGATGGCCCCTTCCCCGCGCGCAGCGCGCCCATAGCATCGCCTGCGCCGCCTACCTATGAGTGCTACGCGAGTAGCGCTACGCCAGCTACACCGACATCGACTACGAATTATTACGGTAATAATTTAGAGTTGCATACCTTTTGCGATGCATCTACTAAGGCAATGTGTGCCGTGTCTTATTGGCGTTGGATTAGCGCCAATAAAATACATGTTGCATTTGTAGCAAGTAAATGCAGAGTTATACCCGCGAAACCTTTGTTAACTATACCTCGTGCTGAGTTGCAATCAGCCCTTATCGCGGCGCGGCTTGTAGACAGCCTACAAAAGGAACACAGGTTAGTAGTACAGCGCCGTTATTTTTGGAGCGATTCCACTACTTTCCTACACTGGGTTAAAAATGATGCGCGCAATTATAAAACGTTCGTAGCAAACCGGTTGGGAGCGATCGATGAGCTCACGCGCAGCAATGAATGGCGGTACGTACCTACCAAACTGAACGTTGCAGATATTGCAACGCGAGAAAGTTATGACAGCGCTCTTTTTAAAAATGAGTGGTTAATGGGTCCGTCGTTTTTATGGAACGATGATTCGTCCTGGCCGCGTAACATTGTAGTGCCTGTTGCCGAGGAACCTGAAAGGTCAGAAATTATAAATATCGTCAGTGACTCACCTGTTTCGTACTTACCTGTTCCGGATCCGGAGCGTTTCTCGTCGTGGTTGCGGCTGCTCAGGAGTACATTCCAGGTGCTGGTGTTCATGCACAAATGTCGTAAACAGACTTACGATGACTCCGAGCTAATGAGGCGAGCCGAAGTACTTCTCGTGCGACACGTGCAGGAGGAATGCTTCGGCTCCGAGTTAGCTGCAATCAGGAAGGGCGTAAGTATAGAACAAAATAGCCGAATACTTACCTGGACGAGTGTGGAGTCCTCCGCTGCGCCGGACGTATTAATGCTGCACAGGGTGTCAATGCTGATACCAAAAGCCCGATAATTTTGGACGGGCTACACCATGTGACGCGATTGCTCGTGAAGCATTACCACGTCAAGGCCGCACATGGTAACCAGGAGACCGTTGTCAGCAACCTCAAAGAAAGGTATGCCATAACCAGGGTTAGACCAACGGTTAAACATGTGGCCACGAGATGTGCATTTTGTAAAATACGCAAGGCACAACCGCATGTACCTGTAATGGGTGAGCTACCACCAGGTCGAATGGCGCATCACCAGAGGCCGTTCACTCACTGCGGCCTAGACCTGTTCGGGCCAATGGAGGTCGTAGTGGGCAGAGGACGCCAAAAAAGGTATGGTGTAATTTTTACCTGCCTAACCGTAAGGGCGATTCATTACACGACTGCCAAAAGGAGAGTATATGTGTTCAGCCCCTATGTATGTTTCATATTTTCTTTAAACGCGCAGATCTTCGTGACCTCTTAACCGTTTTTAATAGTGTAAGGTGTCATTAGAATCCTCGTGACGTCGCGGGTAACATAGGATATGTGACGTCACGTTAAAGTCAATATGGCGGCCTAAAAATTCAATATTATCTAACCAAAAAAAATAAAAATGAAAGAAATCTATCGAGTTTGGTATCAAAATGAAGAGCTTCAAACCACGATTATGAATATGTATATAACTTATATATTTGTGACTTATACTAGAAAAGCCAGATTCATTAAAATACAATTAAAGCGCAAAGAATGATAATGTCATCTAAATGCTATGATTTGGGTATCAAATTAAAGCATTTTGTATGCAGATTGTAAATATATATACAAGTTATATGCTTAAGTATATGTTTGAAGAGAAAACTCGAAATGTTCTACATCGCACTATTGAAGTTTTTCTTCAATGTCTAAGCCGTGACAGGACTGTCACCGTTGACACATCTTCTTGAACGCTAAGTGTGTATGAAACAGATACATTGTATGTACGCGCTTGTGGTCAAGGGGTAAAACGCACGGCTGCTACGCAGCCGTCGTGGGTTCAATCCCCGGCTCGTAACCGATGAGCTTTTCAAATAAAACTTATATACGATATCGTTTGATATACAAGTACCGTTCAAAAGTTTAAGTTCACTCCACGATTTCGATACAAAATAGACTTTCGGGCGATATTTTTTTTTCAGTGTTGATATTAATTTCCCATAGAATCTGAACAATTTTATACATTGGATACGATAATAATTCATAGGCATTCAAGTGCAGTTGTCATATTACGTTTGATGATGACATGACTACCAAAAGCTGCCACAGTAACGGTAATAAGAAAGTAGATTCGAAAGTAATTAATAAGAAATAGCTCAATAATCAGTCATAATTTTATTAGTTGGAAACAAGTGTCGACTTAAATGCTGGAAAAATTATAGCTCAAACAGTCCATTTCGTATCAAAATCTTGGTGTGAACTTAACATTTTGTCCAGTACTGCACACAAATTGCTTTTACGATGAAGAAACACATCGTGAGGGAACTTGCATACATCTGCGAGCATATGAGAAGTTTCTAACAAGTATTGGGCCAGCGTTGCGGAGAATGACCACGTTGCGGAGAATGACCAGAATACAATATCAAAAAATAACGTACGATATGATTCTCAGATCACAAGAATGTCCCTAAAATACAATCACAATAGCAATTGTGGTCAAACAAAATTGCTATACGTGTTGTAACATGCGAATAAAATTTAAAATATCTTAACATTCAAAAATGTCTCGTATCGTGTACGAGACATTTAATGTGGGCCGTTTTTTGTTAAGTGTCAAATTAGTAATTATGCACATGATAGGATTGATAGGTACAACGACGTCACTAGAAAACGAGCTTAGTCAGACATATATTATGGTGCTGGAGAGGAACACTAAACGGGGGGGGTTTTGACCGTACTGCCGTTGGCTTTTGGTGAGATCAGGGTTGGACGGGTTTGGCCTTACCATTTGCGCAGGGAAGTTGGTATGAATGAAGGTAGGCTTGCCTGAAAACTTGAGTCTCACGCAGCTCGCTCGGCTAGCGCGCTGGGTGGCCTCGCTCCAGTCCAGGACTTCACCCCTACGCGGATGACGGCTTTCAGCCTCCGCATTATCTCGAAATGATTTTTCGGGTCTGCAGCCCTGAGATTCACTTTAATGCTACACTTTTCAATTGTATAGCGAAGGAGCGCTGGAATCTGGTTGCAAGCCGGCGCCCCTTTAGGGGACAGTTCGGGCCTTCGGTGCAACGCGGAGCTCGGTTTACAGCCGTCACAGGTTGTGGAAACGATCGTCGGGTCTACGGATCTCAGATTTGTTTTTATGTTACACTATTCCATCACGTAGTGTGATAGCGCTGGGCTCTGGCTTCGATTGTTAAGGCAGTTAAGAAGGACGTTTGTACCGCTTGGGCTCGTTCGTCGGGCCTCCGATCATCGGGCTCGCGCTTGAAGCACCCCAATATTTACGCTCCAGGCCTTCGGCCCTTCTTCGGCCTTGCTTTAAATATCTTCCAAGTGACACTTGGGCCCTCTAAGTAAAAGTCTCTACCTTTGACTCCGGTGGTCCGGGCCGGAGGCTCGGCTTTTGGCCTCGCAAACCAGCGCCTCTCTGAAGAACGATTCGGGCCTTCGGCCCTACTCGGAGTACGTCCTACGGCCTTTGCAGGTTGTCAAAAGGATCGTCGGATCCATTTAACGTTACACTATTCCATCGGCTGACGTGTTTGTGCTGGGCTTTGGCGGCTCGGCCTTTAGCCTTGCGAACTGGCGCGCCTCTGAGTGCCGCTTTTGGCCGTACGCGTTGACCGTGTCTCTACGCGGAGCTCGGCTTTAAGTCTCCATTTGAGTTCGAAGCGAACCGTTGCACGTTGGGCCCTACGGTTCGATTATTAAATCAATTAAGAGGGACGGTTGTACCATGTGGGCTCGCTCGTCGTGCCTTGGGGCCTGTGTGGATGTGGGTTTTTTAGAAGCTGGGGTATTTGAAGAAGCATGTTAAATTTTCTCGCAGCTCGGCCTTTGGCGGCGCTTTAAATTTGCAAGCGACATGCTTGGGCCCTCGAAGTGAAAGTCCGGGTCTCCGCGAGCTCAGTTTTCGGCCTCCCACCCCGAAGCTCGCTCTTTGGACTCGCTCAACATAGATTTACACTGATTCCAGTAATGTTCCAGCCCTCACGTGGCGTGGCCTTCGGTTTCACCCAAAATTTGCGGGATGGGAACTCCTCGGGCCTCCGGAGCGAAGCTTTAGCACTCTCTGAAATCAGGTTTTGAAATTCTTTCCAACTTTAAGGATTCTCCAGATTCACTCAAAGGTTTCAAATAAATAAAATAATTAAAAAATTAAAAAACACGACTGCCGTTTTAAGCGAACTGAAAAGTAACAAATAATTCAGGTTAATTCTTGTCAGCGTATCTACATAATTATAGGCGCTTGTCTTATTACTTACTATATTTTGTTTCGATTGCAGTCGGGGAACTTTTCATTACGGAAAATATTAATATAAGGAGGTTCCCCGACTGCAATTGAAACAAAATATAGTAAGTAATAAGACAAGCGCCTATAATTATGTAGATACGCTGACAAGAATTAACCTGAATTATTTGTTACTTTTCAGTTCGCTTAAAACGGCAGTCGTGTTTTTTAATTTTTTAATTATTTTATTTAGAGATAGTACATTCTCTAACCACTGACTCGCTTATCATGTCACTACGCCGCATGGCGGCGCGTCGAGGATGGCCGGACTGTTTTTATTCAGACAACGGTACTAACCTACGGGGAGCTGACACCGAACTGAAAAGGTCTGTCCAAGAACTCGATAGCAAAGTAATTAACGACTTTGTATTAATTAATGGTTCGAGTTGGAAGTTTATTCCTCCCGCAAGTCCCCACTGGGGTGGGGCGTGGGAGCGGCTGATACGCAGCGTTAAAAGAAGTCTCGGTGTTATTCTCAAGGAGCGTGCACCGAGGGACGAGGTTCTCAGCACCCTTATGGCGGAGGCTGAGAACATCGTCAACAGTCGCCCGTTGACCCACGTTTCCGTGGACCCGGGTAGCGACGGCCCTCTGACCCCAAACCATTTCCTCCTGCACTCGTCACCTAATGTTCCCGCTCTAGGTAACTTTGACGATTCCGACTTATTCCTTCGGAAACAATGGCGGAAGAGTCAAATTCTCGCTGACATGTTTTGGCAAAGATGGCTGAAGGAATACCTACCGGAACTCATACCTAGAAGAAAATGGAACAAGGAGCAACCTGCACTTCAGGTAGGTGATCTCGTTTTAGTTGTAGACCCGGGAGCACCGCGCAACGTATGGCCGAAGGCGGTCGTCCAGCAGGTGTTTGCCGGTAAGGATGGTCGCGTCAGGCTGGTCGAGGTTAAGACCAAATCTGGCACTTTCACACGGCCTGCGGCGCGCGTCGCTAGAATCCATTTGGCTAATGAGTGCTGAACCAGCACTGGGGTGGGGCGTGTTAGCGACGCGCTCAAAATGGTTCAAATGTTTCAATTTTGATTTCTATTGTGGTACTCCGAAAATTTTTATAATTATTTTAAGATGAAATTAGAAGGTAGATATCCGTGTGACGCGACAAGCTTGCAACGGTTTTTAGTTTTGACCTTTAGTCAGTCGACCTCTGTCTATCCGCGCGCGACACACGCATACATACGTTCTCTTATAAGTAAAAAAAAAATACGTGTAGCCTGTGCTTTTCTCCAATAAACAGTTTTGTGATTCGTACTGTGAGCTTTTATTGTGATCCACCTAGCTACAACGTTTACAATTGCCCTTTTAGCCCACCTAACGAAGACCAAAAGTTGCCTATCGGGGGAAATAACTCGTGTATAAGCGAATTTTGGTATAGTTGTAGGGAATGGTGTTTTAAACCACGTACTAAAAGTACTGGTGGTTAGGGGTGGAGCTAAAGGGGGGAGAGGGGTGTAAAGGTCCTTATTTTTAAGTTTTCGTAAATAACTCGTAAACCGTGGCTTGTAGCAAAAAACATTCTAGTACATAAGTAATCTACATAAAATTCTCTACAAAAAAGACATATGCATGTTTCCTCTGGGATCAATGTGTCATGAGGTAGGAAAGCAAGAAGATGGACACTATAGAAATAAACACATTTGTGTAAGTCGGTATGGCACATACAGAATGCTCGCGAGCATTCCAAAAGATTTTAATGCTCAATTCCTGACCATATTTAGAGTCTTTAATGTCAAATAAAATTTTCTGGATTCGGCTTGGTTTCAGAGATAACCAACCTTTTTTCGAAATGACGTTTTTCGACGTAACTCGTCATAAAACTTCTGTTTGATTACAATGCTACTACAATGTGTTTTAATATTACCACACCTTTTGCCTGGCAATCAAAAAATGGGAATAAACTTGACGAAATAACCTGTCCCTAAAAAAATATTAAAATAAATAATTTTAACAAATTGTTGTTATGATAAAAAGTACTGGAAATGTTAAAAAGTATACAAAAAGTGTAAAAAAATTAAAAAAAATTTTTTTTTTGGTGGTATTCGACATTAGGTCTCATAACTCTCATAATAATTTTTGTTTGTTTTGATGTCTAGAATGCATAGTTAAAATCTTTTGACGATGATTTTGAGAATATTTTAGGTTTAGAAGATAATTAGGAATTTTATTTTTACAAATAAGCATACAGGGCGCGCCCGGGCGCGAGCATTCCAAAATATTTTAAGTATGCATTCTAGATATCAAAATAAACAAAACTGATTATGAGACCTAATGTGAAATACCTCCAAAAATAATTTTCTTTTTCTCTTTTATTTTATAGTTTTGAATACTTTTTGACATTTCCAGTACTTTTTATCATTAAAACAATTTGTAAAAATTATTTATTTTAATATGTTTTTAGGGACTGGTTATTTCGTCAAGTTTATTTCCATTTTTTGATTGCCAAGAAAAAGGTGTGGTAATATTAAAACATATTGTGGTAGCATTGTAATCAAAAAGAAGTTTTATGACGAGTTACGTCGAAAAACTTATTTCGAAAAAAAAGGTTGATTATATCTGAAACCAAGCCGAATACAGGAAATTTTATATAAGATTAAAGAGTCTAAATATGGTCAGGAATTGAGCATTTAAATCTTTTGGAATGCTCGCGAGCAATCTGTATTGTGCCTTACCTACTTAAACAAATGTGTTTATTTCTTTAGTGTCCATCTTCGTGCTTTCTTATCTCATGACACATTGATCCCAGATGAAACATGCGTATGTCTTTTTGTAGAGAATTTTATGTAGATTAATTATGTACTAAAACATTTTTTGCTATAAGGCACGGTTTACGAGTTATTTACAAAAAATTAAAAATAAGAACCTTTACACCCCTCTCCCCCCGTTAGCTCCACCCGTAACCACCAGTACTTTTAGTACGTGGTTTAAAACACCATTCCCTACAACTGTGGCAAAATTCGCTTATACACGAGTTTTTTCCTCTGAGTTTCCTTCATTTGGTGTACTATTTGGGCTTTGGGTGACTTTCGCAGTGCTTGAAGATGGAAGCCTTTGATCAGTGTGTGTTGCCAGTGATGATATACGGTCTTGAAGGATTTAGTAATGGAGTCGCCTTCATATCGTTTCCCCTTTGCCAAAGACGCCAACGTCTTTGGCAGAGGGGGTATGATCATTGATCCAAATCAATGATCATACCCGTTTATAAAAACTACTTCATTAATCGATTCTTCGCAGTCTTGTTATCGTTACAGTGCGACCATTAAGTATTGAAATTAAATAAAATGGAACTAACATTATACCTTGCAATGACAACACCAACGTCTTGTCAATGCTGTCAAATATTTGATTCTAAATAAACAATTTATTGATGTCGTTACGGATCACCGATGATGAGGTTTTTTGCAACAAATGTTTCTTAATTACCTATATATATGAATAGAAAAAATCACTCTGGAACACAAGAAGTTTAGTAATCCATCAAGTGTATTTAACGTGCTTGGCCGAACTTCAGGCGGGAAAACTGTTATTTGACTTGGAAGATTGCTTACATATTTATCATATTATTATAATACGCAATACAATGTTGCCCGCTACAGCTCAGTGGCGACCTCAATTATTTTCAATACTTAATGGTCGCACTGTATGTACCCGTAACAAGCTCCGTCATAATGCCGGTATGTGTTATGTATAGGGTTTGCAAGCGGATCCGAAAATGTATGAAGGATCCGGATAATACGGATCCAGATCCGGATAATTGCATACATTTTGGATCCGGATAGCGAACCCTAGTTATGTATAGATTCAAATCTCGTTCAAATACATCATGCATACAAAATATGCGGTACCATTTCATATGTTGCCTTACAACTGTTCATAATACAACATTTTACTACATACAATTTTTCAAGGAAATTAGCACCAGGGAATCGATAGCCTAAGCGGTTTCAAAAATATCACACACAATTCGTATTTTCATTTTTTACTGATGGAGAAAGTTTGACATTTATTGTATCCTCGTATTTAAGGTTAATAAGGTCTTGGTAAGACCTCATTAACCTCTTTAAATTTTGTAGGAAATATCAGACTTAGTGAATTAAGTAAGACTAAAGTCTCTGCGTTACTCTAATTTTAAGCTTATTCGTAAGTCATTAAGGTTGAATATTTATTGTGCTTATTGCAGGTTATATTGATATAGGTATTTAAGAAAATATGTCATAAGGATTCCCGTCACTTTATAGACATTCTTAAGGACATAACGTTGGCACCAGGAGACTTAATGGTGAGTTTCGGTGTTGAGTCACTTTTCACCAATGTTCCGGTTAAAGAGTATCTAGAAGTAGTTGGAAAGAGGCTTGCTGACAATGTGATAGTGAGTTCTGTCATGGTTTTGCTCCGGAATCGTTTAGAAGGAAGCTACTTTTTATATCGAAGGGGATTATCTCCAGATCGACGGAGTTGCTATGGGTAGCCCTGTGGCACCGGTTTTAGCAAATATCTGGATGGAGCATTTCGAGTCCAGCATAGATCTGCAACCACGGGCAGTGAAATTATGGAAGCGGTATGTCGATGACGTCTTCTGCGTTAAGAGAGGTGGCAAGCATGAAGTTGAGCAATTACTCCAGTATCTCAATTCCATTCATATTAAAGTCAAATTCACATGTGAATTGGAATCGGAGCGTAGTTTGCCTTTTCTGGACGTGAAGGCGATAGGTCGAGATGATGGTTCTTTGGCGCACACTGTCTATAGGAAGCCCACACACACTGACAGGTATTCTGCGACCATAAATAACATGGACGTCTAACGCCAGCTCAAAAAAGCCCCCAAAAACAATTGTTCAATTTTGCCAAGATGGGCAGGACATAGCGCTTTTCTTAACACCGCGCATATGTCGACGCAACATCTTTGACAAATGCTTATAGAATATAGCCAATCAAAACTTTGATGGACCAATCACAACTATTTTTAAATGGCAGTTTAAGTTTTTATAGGTTGACATTGAAATTCCTTACCGTGACGCATTGAAGAGGGGGTGACACTTGTCAACTAAAATTCAGGACCGTTTTTGAAAGGCAATTTAATATGGCGTGCGGCTTCCATGTTTTATTTGTTCGTAGCAGGTATTTGAACGCTCTGTCTCACCATCACCCCCGGCAGCTTCAGTCTGTGGTTAATTCTCTAAAGAGCAGAGCACATGACCTTTGTGACCCTGAATTTCTGGAAATTGAGTTATGAGTTAGCACGTTCAGGAGGTTCTGAAGAGAAATGGCTACATAATGAACAGACGGCAACCCAGATGAACCCCGAGGAAGAAACATCCAGATGTTGCGAGGCGACCAGCATTTTTGTCTTATGTCAGGGGTGTAACGGACAAAATAGGTAGATTCCATACCAACCGTTTATATGTCGTTATCAAAGGTGGCAGGGCATCTAAGGTCGCCTAAGGATGTTTTACCTTATCACACACCCGGCGCTTATAAGATTGATTGTAGCTGTAGTAGTTCCTATATTGGGGAAACCAAACGCACCATAGCGGAAAGGGTCAAGGAAGATATCACGGCTGTTCAAAAGCGTCAAACGAATAAGTCTGCTGTGGCCGAGCATTTGTTGGAGTCCGGACCGAACCACTGGATTGAGCTCCATAGCTCGAAAGTCCTCTCAACCGAGCGTATACATCATAGCCGAAAAGTACGTGATGCTATTGAAATTAAGAAACATCGGAATTTTAATCAAAATGAGGGGCAAGGAATCTCGTCCGCGTGGAATCCCGTGATTTACAAATGTAAGCGTAGTGAAACATCCATTTTAAAGCCATTGGATGTTGTGAGTGTTGTGTGCAGGCCTAGTGACAACCCTAGCCTAGAAGTGAATAATCAAGATCAAGTGCGGGTAGTTCGAAAAACCCGCGCAGCTCGAAGGTGTTGATACATTCTCTCGCCAGTCTGCCTGCGACCACGGGTGTAACGTCTTGCCCGAAACGTCAGGATATAATTAAACGTAAGTTTACGCGATTAAGACCCGTTTGTCTTTAAAATATAAGTGATAATCGTGAAAGTTTAAATCAATGTCAATGTATATGTCAAGACAAATACATCGATACGATAAACTCGACACTTGAAAGCCCAATTAATCAATTCGATTACGACTACATCGACAGTTTGAAATTGTATCCGCGTATAGATTTAACTTTATTAGTGTGATAATTTAACATAGTGTTGTTGTATTGTATTAGTAAGAGTGCGCAAGGACGAGAGGAAAAAATGCATTTTTGTTAGAATATTTATATGTGTGCTACTTCGCCCCCCCCCCCCCACCTCTCCCGGAAATTGGCAGATTATTTTGTAAGGAAGTGTGTAGCGATACGTACTCTATTACTAAATCCTTCAAATATACGGTATTGAAACATGGGCGCTTACAATAGGCTTCATAAGATAATAAGGGTTATTTGATTTATATTATAATAAACAAATTGCAGGTACAGCACCCCGTTAAAACGCTGGCAAAGAAGTCTGTGAAGAAACTATCCATTGGTTCAGCTTTCAACGGCGCAATGAGAGTGGTGACGGTAAGGATACTAAACTTCTTAATAAGATAGGTACCTACTACATGAAGAAATGATTACCGAAATGTATATTGCAGTAATTGTTGTACAGAACATCTTTTTTATAAATTGTAAAGAACTTAAAAGCGTAGGTAATTTTGGCAGTATGCAATCGAGACGTCACTATTGTGTAGTTCATAATATCATAATATAAAACCTTATATTGGCAATCGCTTTGACAAGTTCGAAAAAATATGTTGATTTGACATGAAATTCATCATGCCTAATTGCTGCACTAGGTACAGTCACGTCTAATAATATGTATACATTTTGGAACGTATGTGAATGGCATAAGGATCAAAATCGTATACATATTATTAGAGCCGACCGTACCTACTCAGTACAGTCAGTACCCAAGTACAAGCCGGCATTTCTCCGACCGTTTCAACCGCCGTTACTTCGATGGCTACATTATTACGAATTCATAAGTGAAAAAAATTCAATGAGTATTTTTCGTGTATGTTAAAAATAAGCACATTTTTCTATAACATTCGTCTTAATTATGTTCTTATTTAGTTTTTTTATGTTCCAGAATATCTTGTCTATTCTTTCGGTAGTTGAAGTAAGTTATTGTATTTTTTCTGTGAAAACATCAAGTATTTTTAAACTGTGACGCTACCTAGTATAGTTGAATTATCGAGAAGATGGAATTGCATTTGTAGTGGTGTTACTAAAGCAACACTTTTAAAGTGAACCTTGTGTCTTTACAGTTAGGTTTACTATTAGTCGAATAATGCCAATACATGAGTCGATAAAACACACACAATAGCACACAATACATTGTAAATACGCGATACCACTACATATGCAATTCCATCTTCTCGATAATTCAACTATATCTAGTAACGGTACGCTAGTTGTTAATTAGTTTCGTTATTTGTAAAGTTGCTTTGTTTTTCCATATTTTTTTATTTCTGCGGTAACAACAATAACAACCATATTTCCGACGACACGAGAAAGAGTTCTAAACTTTTAGCTTTTTTTGATATAAAATGAGATAATATTTCAATTAACTAATAATAAAATGATGGAGAGCATGTTACGACCTAAACATGTACTAGTATACTGGATTTCCTAAGACTAAAGGGACATGAAGGGAATGTACCCTAAATATTGTTTTGGTAATAAGATTCACTTGCTCACAGAATATATATAATTACAAGTACAGAAAACCATCTCCAAAAACCCGTTTAAAGAAATAATGACTCTTGCTATTTACGATACTATTAAGTTCAAATTCCCACCGCGCAACGCTAAATGTCACGTAGAAGTGCGCTCTCTTTTTATCGCGGAACTCGTAATTTTTCAAAAAAATAAGGTTGCTTTCTTTTAAAAAATGATAAAATCTTAATATTTAATTTCTATCTTTTTAATAGTTTCTTCGATTACCGCGAGAGTTACACGTGAAATAAAACTATGAAAAACGGATAAACTCGCGTATTATATTAATTAAATATAACTTCGAAATTTGTAAAGTGTTCCAAACGCGAATTTTAATATAAGTACGCGAGTTTATCCGGTTTTCATAGTTGTATTTCATACTACCTTTTTTGTATTGTTGTTTATTTTTTTATTGTTCATTGTTATAATCGATTCTTTGACAGCGGTCGAATAAATACGTAGATATTCGACGAATAACATTGTTTTATTTATTC